>CM029359.1:36631623-36718553 GCA_017140985.1 Hormaphis cornu
GCGTTACGTATTACATTTTGGTCGCGAACGCGCTACAATCTGGTCGGAATATAAAGTTCGTTTCAAAGTTGTCTCAACGTCTCGCTGTTTGAATTTAGTTTTAAAACAGACATGGTTCGAACGGATGCGCGCAGGGATTTCCGGAGCGAATAATTTATTCGACTCGAGGGCAAGAACAAAGGCGAAAATTTTAAATTGTCTGCAACTATTTTGCGACCTTTGCGTTCAACACCGGCAAAAAAACGGAAAAGTTTCACCCGAGCTCGCGATTCGGCAAGTTACCCGCGATGTTTGTCGATCGTTCCGACTGCAAACATTCCGTAATGAGTGTTTGCCGTAAGATACGTACAAACGGCGAAATAGAGCGAGCAAACGAACATTGTTTTGCTTTCGGCGAGGGGCGTACTGCAGTTTCTCTTATTGACGTTCGCAGTTTGATTTTGTTTTTTTAAATGTCTAATTCTTCGGTACTGCAGTATAAAATTGATTTATTACAGATCGAAAAATCGATCGTTCACAATATTATCGCACATTATTGCACTCTAGTTTTTATCGACGCCAGAGATCGGTATAGCAAACAGAGAACGCCAACAATGTTGCTTGTTTCGGGCTCACATGTGTGTTGATTAGTTTTATTTTACACTCTTTGCTTCTTTTCTTTCTTTACGTTTTTTATCCCGTTGACTTTGCCGAACGCGCTTTTTTTAAACACGAAGTACGCCGGAATTCAGCAGCAAAGAAAATATTAGCATTTATTTTGCAAAAATTAATATAACGATTTTTAACATTAAATATATTATATATATAACTGTATGCTTTTGTATGATGGTTGATAATAATAATAAAAAAAAAAAAAAAATGTTGTATAAAATCCAGCCATCAAATATAATACAATATAGTTAGGGGAAATATGAATGTAAAATATGTGTAATATTGTAAAAGGTACTTAACTTATTATTTCAACAGTTTTGCGATAAAAGTGTAAAATCTTCAAATACTATAGATATTTTTTCAAACGTTGCGTTGTTATTTTTTTCAACGTCAAAGCAATAATACAAATTTAGCACGCCCACTCAATATTTCATAAAATAAATAAAATTTAACGCGCCAACCAACCAAAATCTAAAAAAGAAAGTATCGTATTATACTCAGCCAAAGCTTATCGGTTTTATTGAACTTTTGCCGTTTGAACGAACGAACAGAACAAGTGACGTTATCACGTATAATTTGAAAAAACAAAACAATAAGAATTTTTTTATACTTTTTCTTAGTATTCGCAGTTTTTTTTTTTCTAGAAAAATTCGGTTTATAATGGGTCGATGTAATAGCTGTGTGAGACGTGCATTTTTTGATGACAATATTTTTTGTTTGCTAACACTCGTATTCAAATGAATTTGATCAGCAATTATACTCATTTGTGGTATTTAATCGTAGTGTTGTCATCTGAAACTCAGCAAGCATAGAATTCAACGGTTTTATATCATGTGAAATAGCACACTATAATAATTACCTACAAAGTTCTAACTAATGTTGTACACCACATAATTCAAAGTTTTCCAGCGCATAAAGCCATTTCGTTGCTGCCAAATGTCAAACTGACGTTGTTTTAACATTAACACGGACTTTGTTTACGTAACGCGAGTGGTGTAAATTCAAATAATTTCAATTACAGTCACGTAACATTTGAGTGTAAAAAGTAAAAACCGTTGTTTTGTAAAAGAAAAACACCCCGGTAGGTACCTACCATTTTCGTAGTCGCATTTTTTGTTTTTTTTTTTTTGCAATATTATTTATTATAATTTCAACGAGTTTGCCTTTATGTAAAATTGAAAAATGACAAATATGACTTGACAACAATAATTCATATACCCTGATTGGATTTCTACGCAGATTATGTGTTTAGTACACAAAGACAATTTTTTTTTTTTTATATGAACTAAAATACGGCCGGTTCCGATTGTTTATTGAACAACAGATCGAACGAAAAAGTTATTACGTCGTATTATCAAAAATAACCAAGTACGAAACATACCATTTTTTGGTTAAAAATAATAATTGAAAGTATAACGTTCCGTTTATTTAAGTAATAAAGTTTTGAGCTACTATGTTTTTTTTCCAGACAGGAAATTACAAAAACCTTGTATGATATTACAGTAAATTTATTAAACATTAAATGCAAAAATAGAAGGTATACCGCTTTTCCATACTTAAATTTGACAGAACTCCGCAGATAGGTTATAGATATAGGTACATAGTACAAAAATAAACAGTAAATGCTTATGTCTGATTATTGTTTTAAATGTTGATGTTGTAAAAAAGTTGACGGCGGAAATGAAGTCGTAACAGTCTCAACCAAACGATTGAAATGGAAATTTTTAATTATAAACAAGTGATTGACCTGCGGTTGTAGTGAAAAAGATTTTAATGCCAAATAATGATGGTGTACTTCATTGAGTCTGTATCGATTACATTTTTGTCCGAATACAAACGTAAGAAAAATCTAGCAAAGGATTGATACCGATTGTAAATATAAAATGAAAAACCACTAATGTTTTCGTGTGGAGACTACGAGAGAAAGAAAAAAAAAAATCCTCGCTTTAGAGCAATATAACCATCGTTATTATTCCCGTTTATTCCAGTGTAACCGACAAGTAAAAAAACGATTCGGCAATCGGTTCGTTTTTGACAGTCGGCTCGATGGAAATGAATTTTTTTTTTATTTTCAAATGGTGAACCGCGGTTTAGTTTTTTCTGTGGCACGCTAAAAGGGGAAAATGTACTTCGAGTTCAGAGCCGTAAAAGGAATCGACTTTTGGCGTCCCGTCGGAAATTTACTGCATTTATCTTCAGTGGCGGCGACGTGTCTGCATCGTATAATATTGCCGCGAACACCACTTTAACATCTATTCAACTCCAGGCAGCAAACAAACTCAAAATGTTGTTGAAACATTAAAAAAAAAAAAAGAAAATAAATACGCGATAACGGTGACGGGACTTTCGCAAAAGTTTTCAAGGTTGTGTTTTCAAATATTTTACGCTCATTACTATGTCGATAAAAAATGTTTATCTACCTACACTGATAATGTGTTTTGAAAATCATTCATATCCCCGTTCCAACCGTTGTCTGAGACCATGAGACACATTGATCAGTTTTTATTTTCGAGCTTAATAGTTTCTTTTTTAGATTTTCTACTTCTTATCGTAACTTTTTTTTTTATAAATGTCTGATTATTGTTTGACTACTTTTATTTATTCGCTCAAGTTTAAATAATATTTGTCATGGAACACACTACAACTCGAACAATCTACATTCAGTACCTATATATTTTAACACACAAACACATTCCAAGGCTCTAAAGTATCTACCATAATATTATAATTTGTTCGATCTTTTGAATTTTTTTCGGAATAGTTTTGTTTTGATTTTTTTTTGGTAACACGAAATCTAGATAAAAATAATCGTGTTCTTTTCGTCTAACAATCCTGCAAGAATATAATCTACGAAAAAACCGTAACGGACTTTCTCGAACGTATAATTTTATTTTGTATAAACTATTTCGTCGATAAAGTGCCGCAGATGACGTCAGACTTTTTTTTGAGCACGGAGGACTGATTCGTATACTATCATCATAGCAGAATATTTCTTAAGACGCAAAAAATAAACATTTCGATTTTACCAAATCATCGTTAAAAAAAAAAAAAAAAAAACAAACAAAAAGTATTGAAAACCCTGAAAAATATCGAGCGAGCAAATGCGGGTCAAGTGGCGCGCACATTCAAAGGGACGTTCTGCAGAGCGTATATTTTGTGCGACGTTCAAAAAACACAAACGAACGTATATTGTAATTTTATCGTGTCCGTTAAAATAATCGAGTTCTCGACGGTGCGAGACAATTATTTTGAAGAGTATTTTATCCCGATAAGTATTCGCTCGTTTTTTCGTCACTCTGAACGCGTATAAACGAAATTCCTGCCCTAAATGTTTTATGAACGTTTATCGAGGAGTCGATTCGCAGGCGCACGGATTCTCGCGACGATTTCAACGTTTCGAAATTGACTCGAACGTGTTGTGATTTCGAGCGGTATCGATAAGCCCGGGCGATTTACGCCGTGGAAGAGACGCGTTTTTAGCAGAAAGCAGTTTTACGGTCGTAAACCGAATAAAACGCGGATATTTGATTTAAAAAAAAAAAAATATATAAAATAGGACGTTGAATACTTGGACATTTATGTTTTCTTGTTTTTTTTCTCTCACAAATCCCATACAAACTTAGCAGCCTGCACGGATTGGTTTCAATTTTTTTTCCACACGGTCGATAAAATCTAAATACGTTATATTTTATTTCGTATTTTTCGCTACAAATGCTCATTTTTTAATATATTTTTCAATTGTATTCAATTATCTCGTTGAAAAAATGATGTAAAATGTTTTTTTTTATCAGAGGCGTCTATTTTTTTTTTTTAATTTTTAAGACGTGATTATGCATAGCCACCTGCGAAAGGTCACACACGACGCCTCGAAAGTGCCCAGCTAGTTTTAAAATAAATTGTTTTTTTATAGTTAATGTTCTGTGAAATTAATGAATTTCTATTATATAGGTAACATGACTTGCAATTCATTTTTATTTGTTTGACAGAAAATAAACGACCTTTTTCTACAATTTCCCTTTCTTTTCGTTTCATTTTCACTAACTTTCATAGCTACTTTTTACGTGTTTTTGGTGATTTGTAATGCCTTAGAAAATTTCATGTAATATGCTTAATCAATGCGCATTTATAAATTAGCACTTGTATGATAAGTTTATAGTCAGGGTTGTAAAATATAACATTATCGAATTAGTTATAGAGCGAGATTTTTGATCCAGTAAGACCCCATATTATCAATTGCTATTTTTTATTAAAATCAAATAGAAAATATCAAAAAATTACAAATTTACACTTATGTAAGACCAAAGCGAGTAAATTGTTCCTTTGTACAGTGTTTATTATTTTTTGTTATATCTGCATGATTTGAAGATTTTGTGACATTTATAACAGCTATAATGGAGTGTATCTTCTTTTTTAATATTTTCTTTTATCAAACAATCCGATCAAGTATTTTGACAATTCCGCATCAAAATACTTTCCTAGGTATAATTATTAGTTCGTGTTCTCAGCAAAGCCGTATTTATACTGAAAATAATAATTCACAAAGAGAATTGTATGCACACAGGACGCACTGATAGACGCACTCAAAGGAATAGCGTATCTCCACTTTTAATTAACAATTTTCATCCTTCTATACTTTTGATACCCGAAACATAAATCCTCTTAATTAAAATTCGTGAGATCCATTCTTCTACGTGTTTTGACTATAGACGGAAAAAGGTTTTGAGGCTAGCCCAGTTCAAAATTTATTCTAGCTGGTCAAGTCGAAATAAAAACTTAATTTTTTTTTTTAAATTAAGTTAAAAATATAAAATTCCTTGACTTAGATTATAGTCAAAAATTAATTTTTTAAGCTCAGTATGAAATTTCTCCGCCCCCCCCCCAAAAAAAAAATATTAAGAACCTCAATTGGTTGGGTTAATATCTAAAACGTCTCTTTCTCAATCAACCCGAATACAAATTAAAACTCAGTACATAATAATATATCCTAGGAACCAAAATAATTTCACGTTTTAGAATAAAATATCAAGTACAATAAAAGAAAGACGCGGTCGGACGTCGGATTATTACGAAGAGAAAAATAAAAACGTTTGGAATACATATTTTAATGTATGTTGAGTTTTGAAATGAAATGTATAAATTAAAGTAGTGTTTATTTGTTTTCTGTTTTTAGAAATAACGTCCGACTACGTGTTTCTGTGTAATATTGTAATTATACTTTGATTTATTCTAAAATAAAAACGGATTCTAAAATAAGAAAGAAAAGTTGGTTAATGATTTAAGTAGGCATACATCATGAACAATTCGATTGATAGAAAAAAGGAAAATATGAGTTTGTTTAGCATTTTTTTTCGGTTATCAGGTTTTTTTTTTTTTATGAGAAGAGTGAAGACGTATTATTACAATAATGACGCTTATCAGTATAAAATTATCAACTGTTTTAGTTAATAATATCTAAGTGCACCGCCACGCCACAAGATATGAGTTATGAAGTTAAGCTTTTCGACTTTTGAAGTCAGAGAAAGCAGTAATACTTGGCAAGTATTTATTCTGAAAACAATCGCCCGCTGTGGTTAATATATTATCCCATTCGTAGTGATTGTATATAAACTTCACAATGTCGCATTTAACTTTCTTCTATACACGGGTACGAACGTTTTAAATCTACTTACTTATGATGTATTATATAGGCTTTAAATAATATGATTTAATGTGTTATTTTAGAATTTCAGATTATATTATGTTGACTGTATTGGGGGTTTATTGGTTTGTTAGTACCTACTGTATATTTGTACTCGAGAAAGGTGTGTTTCAAACACGGTTCCATGAGCAATAAATCGCAGGGTGAATATTCGTTAAAGTTTCTACTATCTAATTCCACCGGCTTATACGTTATTTCTATAGCAGTAGGCTATCTTAGTTGGAAATCTTAGTTCCTTCACAAACGAAACAAAAACTAACCAACTTTGATTTCAAAAAATTATAAACATTCAGTGTTATACCTGTAAACCGTCATTGATTTTTGTTTTGAATGTTGATTATTAAAAACGATAACATTGAAATTCAATTATAATCAACGACGCAATAAATTTTAAACCCTATTGACTTAAAAAAAAAAATTAATTTCGAAAAATTGGCCAATGACCGTATATCACGAAATACGTATAGATTGTATACTTAAAGTTACAGACATTTAACTACAAAATTTAAACTAGTATGAAAGAACTTAAAATGCAAAACTTCTATTTTTAAATTATTGTAACTGGCTAAAAAAAAAAAAAAATATTGTTTTCGGTTTATCGTAAGTCTAGAATTAACTATATAGGTATACTCAATCAAACCATTTAACCAAAAACAAAAAAACAAAAAAACAAAAAAATGATTGGATATTTCGCCTTAAATACAGTGTATACACAATAATTAGATTTTGTTAAGAAATCTTATATCATCCACATTCCACTGATTATGAAAATAAGTACAAAATCTCAAATACTACAAAAACTTGCATTATCATGCAACCTATATAAAATATTATGGTGTAATTGTAACAATAACGATTTTTATAAAGTTGGTTTACTTTTTTAATTATAGGTATTAATCATCGTGAATTGCGCGATTGATTAATGCAGGTATAATAAATAAACCGTCATATTAATTACTGAGAATTTATTGTACCGCTGGAAAAAAAAAGTAATTTAATGCGACCGGAATTTAGTAAAAGTGGTTTTTTTTTTTTTCAATACATTACGTCATTTCAATAAATAATTTAAAAAAGGCTATTTTTTTTTTTTTTACAGTCGCTGTTACTTTTATAATTAGTTTTATCAAATTTACTATTCCGGCAAAAACTTTTTCCCATTTTCGTTTACTACATACTAACTAAACTGTACATTTAACGCAATAATCTTTTTGATCTCTATATTGTTTTTTGTTGAAATTAAGATTCGTAATTTTAGTTTACTTTATCGAAGATTTATTTATCACAAAAAAGTCTAGTACATATGATGTATCATGTTCTACAATTTGTGTTTGCTCACTACGTCTAGAGTATCCACAATATCACCGTACAGTTAGTTTGCGGCAATAAATTATATTTTAGTATACACGTAGGATTCTCTCTTGTAACTTACCTTTTGAAATGGCTTGGGTAGGTACATGGATTTTATAAAACTAAGATATTTAAGGCGCATTAATTGGCTAAAATTTGAAACTCAAAGTCATCGTTATTCTTTTTGAAATAGCGTAAGTAAATGCACGATTAATCATCGATATTGCAGTGAATATGAAATCAAAATTCAATCGATAAAAAAAAAAAAAATAAAATAAAAATATAGCGCATAACGATTGACGGAACAAAAAAAAGTTAAAAAACATTTTTATTCTTCGTATAGTATACAAACAGAGTAGAACTCAAATTTGATAAAGCGTAAATTTTAGAGATAAATCTAATAAAAACACTTCATTTTCCATAGTTAAATGAATGAAGAATAATTTTTGCTAAAAAAAAAAAAAATATTTAGTTCTATTGCCTTTTTAGTTTACCCTTTTCACGCGTGTATTTTTAAAAGTATAAAAGAGGAAAAATTATTGAAAATCTAACCAACATTCCTTTTTTGCGAACGCGGCGTGAGTTATTTACTTATTGTTGTTTTTTCCACCACTGACGCTTCCAATTATTTTAACGCACAGCTATTCCTACTACTTTCGAAAATTAATGTTTTAAATAAACAAACGTAACAAACATTTAAAGTTTGTTAAAAAAAACAAACAAAGAAAAACAAAAGGTCGTCACGAAAATAACGAAACCCTCAAAATCCTGAGAATATCGGCTAATTTATACTGCGGGCCACGATCGGTACTGAACGATTTTCACCCGTCTTAGTTCCGTTTCGACACTGTCGACGCGCAGTGACGAACTTGTGTTTACGGTCGTTCTCTCGTGGGCCACGGTACACAATAGTATTGTGTTATTTACCTACTGGATAATTTAAACTTTAAAAGAATATCGGTTAGCGTCGGATTTATTACAATAAATATCGTATAGTTTTGACATCGGCTCATAGTTTTCTATGAAACATCGGATCGGTGGGTTTTCGGGTGGTGTATAGAAATAAATGTCGCGTGCATCGGGAGAAAGTCACATCGGCTCGTCTTCACTGATAATACTACTGTACTTGTATGGGCTGAGGACAGCGTTGTTATCCCTCCGGGAGATAACGATCACGGGAGAAGAAACGTGATATTGGGGAGAACAAAAATTACCTGCTCAGAAAAACTAAAATTCCCAAAAAAGGTGTTTCGGGAATGGTTTTAGGCTATTATCTGTTAGCGGAGCAACGCTACGGCGACGAGCGAACGAGTGCCAAACACGCGGTGTATCTGCTCGGCGACATCGTATTTACATTATTCCAGTCTGGTTCGGTATGTAAAAATGAAATTCGGTCAAAGAAAATTGTAATAAACTAAGTATTGGTGTTCTTCAATTTTTTTTTGAAGTTACGTGCTCTACCCCAATAAATATATCGTGTTATCAGCTATTTTTCCTATCCGGGGAGAGAACTGTACCCATCCCCACGTCTCGTGTTATAAACTCTTCGCAGCACAGGAAAAAAATAAGCGGTACCCAAAATGAACATTGAAAAATGTCACTTGAAAAATTATTCAAAATTAGTGAGTCTGAAAATTTCTTTCGTTTTTTTTTTTTGTCGGCGGTTATCAGCCGCTTTTGTATTTTTCCACAGCTGCGTAGCACCTATTTTTTAGTTACAGCACAATCGACCGGCCTCAGAGAATCAAACGCGAGACCGATCGATTCGAGGTGGTCGTGCGAAAGAAGCCAAAAATGTAAACGAGGTGGCCAACCCAAGCCCGAAAGAGTCGAGCGAAAACCAAAATATTACATTACAACCCGAGTTTTAGACACTAATATTATTGGTTCAACGTGAAAACCGTACCGGTATGCATGCCAATGCGCAACTTGAGTTGATCGTCCGGTCGGTGTTTAATCGTGAAACTGTGTACGGCGGATCGCAGGGCCAGCGACATCCGGGCGATCTCGCGGGCGTGCAAGTTCCCGTTTCGACCAGGAAGTCCGGACACCACCATGTACGCGTCGCCGATGGTCTCCACCTGTGTGGCAATCCAAAGTGTTCCCGCGGGAACGTACAAAACATACGGATTTAATATCATAATGTGTAATATTACTTACATGAACGGACAAATTAAAAAAAAAAATCTTCGAATACAAAACAGGGTGATGTATTTATTCGAATTTCTAGAGTAAGCGCCTGCTTAATCTTTAATAACAATTGTTTTATACTCGTACACAACGGGTACATTTCGTTGTTACAAAATATGCGATACTTTTGATTTTGGCGTGCATTAAATAAAAAAACGCACGACAAGCCGCTGAAGGAGTCGCGCCGCCGACACTCCGACAGATATGTACTATTTATTAAGTATTAAGACCGCGTCTAGCTTAAAAATCCAGAGTTTTTCGAGATTGAACTTTTGAAATAATCACACGACGCGAACGGGTAACGATTATGATTATATTATTTTACGCATCGTTCTAATGAACACTGAAAGTAATTACTGTGCGTAGTTGATAGAGTTACGGATTTTAATTAGTTTGCAACTAAAAATATAAACAGATACGTTATAAAAAAAAAAATTACACATACCATATCATAACGATTCGTAACAGCACACGCATTTTGTACGCGAGATTTTTTAGATTTTTAGATTGATTTTTTTCGTCGCTATTTTATTCTGGATTGATATTAATGCGCGTTCGAACAAACGTGCATCGACAGTGTGACAGTATTCTTACCTTGTAAACGTCGAAATTCTCAATTATGGAATCGAAACACGTGTAGAGATCGTTGAGAAGATCAACCACTTGAAGCGGGGTGCTCTCGGCACTCAGGGACGTAAAGCCCACGATGTCGCTGAAGTAAATCGTAACGTTATCGTACGTTTCAGCCACCACGGATTGTCCCAAAATCAACTGGCTAGCCACGGATCTAGAAAGTGAACCATACACACTTGATAACATAGATGCAGGATGGTAGTTTATGATCAAGGGGTCGCCATAATATGTCATTCTGAAAGTGTAACAATATTGGGCGCCATTCATCCTCTCTTACAACTCTTTTTGAACACTAGATTGCATTGCTAACAGTAAGACTTCACTGCGATTTCCATTTGGAGTTTTTGTCCTCTATTTGGTAGAGAACTAATTGTCTATGATGATTTCGCTGTTAGCATCACCATCCAGTGTCGATTAGAGTCGTAAGAGGAGTTTTGTGAAGTTCGATCTTGTTTCAATCTGTTATCAATGATAGGTAGATAATTGCCGTCTCTATAGTTTTATTACTCTATTATATGGTTTATGATTGACATTGCACGGAAACAAGTTCCACTTTAAACATATAGAGAAAAACCTCTATAGTTGAGTATCTGAGCAAACCATCAGTTTCTCTTCTCGTTATGATGAATTGAAAATGTGTTGTTCGCATTGATTACCAAAATAATTTAAAGAAAAGGAAACCACGGTTAAAATCGATGTTCTTTACAGGTATCTATCTATTAATACCTAGGTATATCGAATTAAAATAATATTTCTTTTATATATCGATTCTATAATAATAATATATTACATTTTTTTAAAATAGTTGCATTTGGACAGAAGTATAAAATTAAAAAATTAATTTTTCAGTCTCAGCAGTCTGACCGACCGGAACTTATAATATTGATAAAAATTATTTTTCGTTTAATTTACGTGTACTTATTTATAAACAGTTTTATTTAAATAATAATGGATACAATTTTTTTTTTAATTTGCGTACGCTTATTTTTAAATTTATAACAATGAAGAAGTTCGTATAGGCTTTGATTACTTCAATCGTTGTTAATTGTATCAAAATTAAATTCAAAATATTATCCACATTAAGACACTCAAATTATTTACATGACTTGTATGTTTGTTTTTGTGTAACAGTTTATCGACGTTTACCATAATTTCACAATAAACATGTTGTATAAGAGTTATAACAACATTTTTTAGATTCTGAATGATTCTGACGATTTTTGAGTGGAATACAGATACAATACCGGAAATTTACATCATCTACTCCTCTAAATACCTTTTTGATTAGTAAAATGTTTTACACATTATTAAAATTGGTGTTGTGCAAGCATGATTCTAAAATTTAAATAGTATCGACCATTTATTTTTTTTCTCTCTGACACGTTTCAAAAAATCTATCAAAATCAATAAAATTTTACCGAAAATTGTTGTTTCTGGAAATTATTGAGATAATACATATAATATTGTGATAAAAAAGTTTGTTAAAATTTGTTTTTTTTTTTGTCGAAACCTGCATGTCGCTACTGTATTGTCGAAGTATTTAAAATAATATATTAAACGTCTTAACTGATCTTGTACGTGTAGTCGTCTCGTAATATGATGTAAATTGTTTTATGATTGAAATGAGAGACAGTAAAAATAAAAATATAAGTTGGATCGTTTCCTATACAGTTTCAAGGAGTTGCAGGGTACTTATATTGCGTACGTTTCAATCGTGGGTGCTTTTTCACAAAGCACGGCAAACACTCAATTATTAAACACACAATTTATATTAATAACTATTTATAAACGTTTGCTGTATGAAGTACGAGTAAAACATATACGTATGAAGTCTTTCCGTAAAACCCGTTTAATGTGAATTTCCTAACAACAGCTGCAACAATACTTACTTTTAAACGATCGTCTACTATAAAACGACTCTAACGTTTAAAACTTATGTCGAAACTTGAAAGTATAAGCATTATGTCCTGCGAAATATTTGACCCGTTTTAGTGTTTCAATAATATTTGTGACAAATGTGTTAGTGACGTAACGATTCGCGATTGAATGAACAAAATTGCTTTTTGGTAAAATACATAGAATTTGTTCTACGTCGAGACAAATCTGACTGTGTTGAGAGCACAATAATTTAGAAGTTTAAAAATAAAGTTACTACGAAGTATAGTTATTTTAAAAATTAAATAAAAAATCTTTAAATATTAGTGACTTAAATTTACCGCTAAATTTTCTATCTATAATCACACGAAAACAGTAAGTCGAAATAGCCATGAAAAGTATCCCATCTTGAATTGAAAAAAAAAATCATGTGTTTTCAACTGAAAACTTTAATCCATGTGATAAATGTAATATATAATTTGTATAAAATATGTTTTTGCGAAACTGTAATAGTGAATTCATCCTTTTGTTTTTTTTCTTAGAAGAATATACTGACAAGTTTACGTTGGCCGTAGAAATACTATGTACTTAAACATTTGTACTTCAAACTCTTAAATAAAATAATAATGATGTGTGGTAAGTGACTACACAACGAAGCGTTTAAGATTTATTTTTATTACACACAGAGGTATTGGAAAATTATTGCTTTATTATCGAGCAACTACTTGAACCGTGCAGAATTTCATTATAACAATAACGAAAAAGTTACGTATATATTGTAGTATGAATAGGTCAAGGATTTTTAATCTTTGTAACCAACCATACATGATCTTTAAACTATATTTTTAAATCGTAATATCATGTGTCTAATAACAATAGTAAATTATCGTTTGTAAAGCATCGAGATTATTTTGCGTTTTCTTATCGTGAAATATTATGACCGAATTTAAATACAATCAATGTGTATAGTTTTTAAAGGATATTAATGATTTAAAAACTAATTTTAGATTCTGAGTGTGGCGAGAAAAGTATAGACATTGATGATTTTTCCTTATCGAGAGATAGAATTGCTCCAATATTTGCATAATATGATACCTTTGAAGGCCGTTAATTGGCCCGAGATGGTATTTTGGTTGAAGATATTTGAAACTAAGTTTATTTTTGAAATCATGCAAACGTGCTTTCACATAACTTGAAATTTCCACCCCTTTTCATTGCCCTTTATTTTATTTCTATTCTTTAAGTTTACACCCTTCTTTCCCTTCTTTTCCTACAGCTCGTTCCCCTTTGTTATAATTACACTGTTTGTTAACCACTGGGAAAATGGTTATTTTAGAACAACAACAGATGTGTTTTTCATTAAACGAAAATTCATAAAACTTTATAAAAAGTTATACTATGTCACATACGGTTATTGCGAAAGAAAACTTTCCTACTGATATTGTGATAAATTGATTTGTCGTTATGGTTTATATACACGGTTAGGGGTATTGTAACACGGTTTTATTCGTCGTGGAACATTTTTACATTATTTGTTGTCGCGCTTTTTTAATGTCATCATAATATTTTTAATTTTGAGAAAACCATTTTTCACACACAAACTCTGTATCTCAAACATAATTCGGGACTTAATAGTTAACAAAAAATAAATAAAACATTTATTTATTGGTTGATACTGATAAAACAATGATAATTATAATAATTACAATACACACGTTACAATAACAAATAATCAAATATACTATAGTGTAAATAAAATATACGTAACCTGTGAATGTGATTTTTTTTTTTAAAGTGAAACAAAGTAAAATTACAAAACAAAACCAATGATTACTCTAGGTTACACATCAAATATTATTTATAATGATTGTATTTATCTGTGTACGTGGGGATTATAATTATTATTTACTTATTTCAGTTAATTAATTTTAGTTGACGTTTTATCATTGTAGTTTTTGAAGTCAAAACATTAATACGTCTTATTGTTGTCGTTATTATATTTTTTTCTTTTCATAAAAACGATATTTAACCGTAATTGCAGAGCGGCTTGAAATCGTTTTGGAGAACGGTAAAAAAACTTACGAAATAACTCGATATTACGAATATCGTTTCACTCTTGCTGTCCTCGGTCACACAGCTCGGTAAAGTTTCTACGGTAAATATCAATTTTGGCAAAGTCGTGTGACAGAATTGCTTTCGCGCAGGGTACATAAAAGAAAATTGGTTAGTACACGTAGAATTTAATAAATATTACGCGAGACCTCCCGGCTGTGGTGTACGCTCCTATACGTCGACGACGTTCTATTTGTTTTATACCGTCGGGTTTATTGACTGTTCGGCGAAATAATTTTACGTCTTGCCAAGTTCAAGCGCACGGACCACCTACCTAACATTCGCGATGAAATCCGGTGCAAATATTTTAACCGATTTTTTTTTACGTTCGATCTCGTTAAACGGCTGTAAACGGGGAGTGATTGAAAAAAAAAAAATACAGCAGCTGTAAAGAGGATCCAAAAGTTCTATAATACGGGATTTTCGATTTTATCGTTTCAACATAGAACGTAATACGTAACGATAACAAATCACTTCGGAGGATTTTGGAAGTAGAAGAGTGATATGTTTTATTAAATTTTCAAGCGCGGAAGTGAAACGTTTATTATTTTATCCTCGCACTTTTAACGTCAACTCGTAAACGATTGTCACTTTTCGAGAATTTTTTCGGCTAAGACGTGATTATTCTGCAACATTTTTGGTAAGCTGTTACCGGATGGCTGAGCCCGGAAGATTTCTTCTCTAGTTACGCCTACGTACAGTTAGTACAGTTGTATACTTAGTTGAAAACTACTGTACAAAACATTATTAATATTGTTTTTTTTTTTTATAGAAATCTGAAAAAATAAAATTATATACTGGTAAGGTGTGTTCCCTTCGTTCTAACACCACAATCCGACCTATAACCAAGTATATGTGCAGAGTTGAAAAACACATCGATCGGCTTACGCTACGGTTGTGTTCACGATGATTGTTTATACTCTGTATAATACAAAATATTACAAAGGTGGTAGTCATGCACATGTATTCAGTATTTATTAAGTTAAATCAGTTAAAACTAGTTTACTGCAGGTAAGTATTTTTAAATAAATATTTGCAACTTGAGAAAATGTTTGTAATTGTTCAAAAGAAACGGGGAGTTTTGACAAAACTGATAACGTGTTAGTTAACAAAGTGTGTGAATTTTTTATCGTTATTCAAGAGAAACAACTTTTTTTTCTCCATTTTATACGTATTCACTATATCGATTGTAGACAATTTATTCTGGCTTGGATGTAAAATATATGAAATTTTTAGACTTAACTCAAATTCGGACAAACTACGACTATTCCACGAATCGATGGCAACGGAAACATATTTTATGCTCTTGACCGAGTTTTGTAAAAAATACATTATTACCGTTTTACTATATGAACATCCGTACATTTTTAACTATTTCGATTATTCGTTAAACAAGTCAGAAATGTGTTTTAAAGATTTTTTTTAGCAATACGTGACCATCTATAAGTATATTTTGTTTTGTTATTTTTCTAAAAACAATAATTATTACTAACTATCAAAAACAACGATTATAATTGTTTACATTCTTCACTATTGAGTTATTGAGTATAATCATATGTACAATTTGTAAATAAGATGAAAATAAGCTTACTAATAAATATACAAAATTTCACGTTCAACAAAATATTCCATTTATGTTTTTCAAAAGTGCAAATGTAAAACACTTTACCTATTGTGTTAATCTGTTTTTTTTTCATCATAATTGGGATCTCCTTAGATCCGTTTGCTTTACTTTGTTCTCGATACAATAACCAGTCTCGGAGACGCATTAAACGTATGACTTTTAAACTAAACGTTTTAGACGTCAAAAGTCTTTTTTTCTTCGGTTTAGTAAGCCCAAAACACACATTTTTAAATTATTTTTTCGTTGTATGAATCCACCTTTCAGAACGCAAAGAAGATGATACGTTCATCGTTGTACGAGTTTAAGATATGGATAAAACTTTTAAGCGAATTCCAATCTACCATTAATCATAACTCTTTCACACACATAATACAATATTGTCAGAACGTTCTCAAAATATCAAAAATTTGAAAAGAAAAAAATCATTTTATAAAACTTAGAACCACTTTTAAGTGGAATAATGTACATTATTGCTCATGAAGTTAATGATGCACGCAAAATATTGTATCAACTCTGGCGAGTGTATTCCTGTATAAATTTGTTCGTATCAACTATGAAACTATAGGAAGCTGACGCCAGATTTCCGGTCACTCGAAAATTTTTGAACGGTTCCGAAAACACAGTTGAGAAACATGGATTATAAAACCATAATATAACCCACATAATAAATGATACTATTTTTAAAATTTTTCTTTTTTTTGAGTATTTTATAATTTACAGTTTCGAAATTTCAAACACGCTGTACAAAATTGCAAGTATAGACTATGGAAGGTCATTATAATTTCAATTGGAATACTGTAGTTTTTTAAAAGTTAAAATTCAAAAACCGAGACGGGCTAATCGAAATTTTAAAACAGTTTTGAGCGATGTTCAGTTTCGAATTTCAAGCACACGAATTTACATGTTAATTCTAAATTGTAAAATAAATATGTTCCTACAATTTGACACTCTTGACGATTTTTAAAAAAATATAGTTTAGCTATATACCTATTATAAGTAATTATGATACTAGGGCACAAAAACAAACATATCCTCAAATGTATTTAGAATACCCATTATAGGTACCCAGTGATAGGACAGTGGCTTCTGACAAAATAAAAATATTCTTGATGGATGTTTCTTCAGTCGTCATAACATATATTACAATACGAATTTTTGAATTACAAATTGTTTGAATGAATTAGTTTTCAATAAATATTATTAGAGATCGTTGTATGTTTTGTAAACGTTTATATTTTAAGGTTTTACAGAATCTTACCATAAATTATTTCAGGCTATGTTTTATGGATGGGAGTTGATTTTAAACATATTTACTTCGTTCTATTTTATTTATTTTCTGCGTGTTTATGATGCTATTATGTTTAGTAATAAAAAAAAAAAAAATGTGCGTAAAAATAAGTTAGTTAAAGTTAATCAATATAAACTGCACTTACTTGGGAAGTAATTGATATAGTAGTTCCTCGCATTTTCTTTTTTCTTCCAAATAATCTGCTGTTCTTTCTTCGACCAGTGCTTCTAAATTGTTGGCGTACTGTTCCATACGGGACAGTAAATTGTCGAGAATATTGTTGCTTTCATAATCCCTAAAAATATTTCAAATAATTTATAACCAAAACCGTTGAAAGATTATTAATTATTATCAATTTTGGATTCCGAACAGAGACAATTAAATGTGTTTATTTTACCATAAAAATTTTTCCTGGTGTAAAACATAACTATTTTTTTTTATTCACACTTTTGCCCACATTAATTCGTGATTAAATTTCCTCGGTGTTTTTCGTAAAAGTTACACATTTTTATTTAGTTTTGTTTAATTTCTAAAACATGGTTCTTACCAATTAGTATTTATTTATTCAGTGAATCATCTCTGGAGATCTAACGCATCAAATAATGACTGTAATTTAGACGGTGGATGATATTTTTTTGTAGATAAGGTCGTTGTTGTAAATGGAGCAGGGCCGTAGCAAAGAGCCGACCAACGCAAAGGCTCAATGTTGGGTCGCCCATTATTATGTTGTAATTTCGAAGGGATTTATTTTTGTTTTTTTGGCCCAACCTACATAGACATTTTGAAACCATTGAGGACACTTAAATATAACACGAAACAGCTACGATGTTTTGACCATTGAAAACGATTTATCGTTAGCAGAATACAAATAAAACAAGTATAAAAACAAAGCTAAAATCCCTCATGAATCTTTTTCGGATAATTGTGGCAAAAACGAAAAAGATTGTCACGCGGGAAAAATATAAACGTTTTTTATTTTCATACTGATTAATCTTGAAAACGACGCCTTACAATGTCATGAGATACGTTCCATTGAAAGCCCCTTCGAATTCCGAGTCACTCGATTCGAGTTTCGATGAGCTTATCACGTTTCCTATAATATCTGTACAAATGGCACTCGTCAACAACATCCTGTGTATTGTCTTTATCGACTGCTAAATGATGGATCGTTATTGATTATTTTTTTTAATAATCATATTTTAATACACATAATAGTTAATACACATCTCATATAAATAATTTACATCATCAACTGACTGCAGTAAATGAGTTATTATAATTAATTTTGACACGTTTTTTTCGTTTAAAATATAGTTAACGTTAGTGTTTAGAACGCTGAAAAATTAAAACATATTATGGACACGATTTGTTTGTTACCCTATTTAACAACAGTATTTGAACTACGTTAAAATATAATCGTATTGGAGTGTACTACGTTTTATTTTATGCGAATACGAAATATTGATCAATTATTTCAAGTTTAAGTTGTTGTTCTTTTTTTCGGTCAGCGCTTCTCAATTGTGGGGGCGTACTGTTCCATACGGGATTGTACATATTGTCAAGAATATTTGTTTCTTTCGTTTCGATAATCCCCATACATGTCTAAAATAATAACTATGAACATGTATTGTACGCTATCATTGAAGGGATGATCATCAATTTTGAATTTCGAGCGGATACGAAATGTGTTTATTATATTATATTTATAGTTTTACTGTAAAACTCTTTTCCTGATAAAAATCGTTTGGTGAACGTTAAAAAACGCAAATAATTTTCTGTTTTTTCACAGTGCCTAACCACTACTAAACACGCATCGAAACACCATTAATATTTCCAAATACACTTTACGGTGGTAATCGTCAGATTTTTGATATACTGCGAGTTTTAATGCTTCCGAAGTAAGCGGTTTTTATAAAATTTTGTTCGAAATTGTTATCCCGACTCATTGCATTATTTGTCACCGCTTTCAAACGTACAGTACAAACACAACGCCGATTCGCTCTAAATAACACAATCCTACCATTATGGTCCCGTCCCGAAGGAAGACGACACTAACTGATTTATACGGTGGAAATGGGTTTTTATTTCTCACTGGATAACTCCCATGGTATTTATATTATTCTGATGGGTATCTATTGTTAATGAATTCTGTGTTTAGATTTTAGGGTTGTAAATGCCAACTAACTTACATTGTATGTTTTTATCAAGGACGATGTTTCGTTCTATCATAAACTACTACATGTTTGCCGTGATAGCGTGCGCTCAGAAATGCCAAAATACTTAAGTACAAAAAAAAAAAAAAAAAAAAAATTGTGTCCTGTAAAAATGTTCTAAAATATTTTGTTCTTTGGGTTTTTATTTTCTTTCACATACAGTGTATAAGTTACGGTTTTGACTTTTGACCACGATTCATTTCATAATTTAACCTCATAAAAAAAAAAAAAATTATGTATGTTTTCAAAATTGTGAAGTCAAAATATGAATTTTGGTAATATGTTATAATGAAAAATATTTGGAATTCGATGTAAATCCTTTCTATGTATCTATCTAATTAATAAACCATAAAGAATAGTGAGGGAAACGTATGCAAGTAAGACCATTTGAATTACATTAAAAGTTGATGGGTACAAAAAGATTATAAACATTATATTACATTCTTACCTCTGTAACTAAAACGTGAAGGATAGGTATATTTTGATAAAACGTAGAAGTCGGTTAGACACCATTGTTAGTGAATATTATGAACATTTTGTGAGTTCAAACCATAATCCATCATATAAACAACGATGTAATAAGGCCGACCAATGGATACTTGCGGTTTTCACTAATGTAATCCAAATTCGGATATACACATCTGTGAATATTCTAAATATTTCGTAAAACATGTTTTCAGTTGTTTTATGTCCTTTGTCAGTTTACCATGTGGATACTATCGAATCTGTTACTTACCATGGTAAAATCTTAGACAAGAAGTACATACGATTTCTATGTTTCCGTTGAAGAATTTAAATTAGAAATTTCGCCATCCTTGTTTAGATTCTTATCACAGGTTTTCAGACATTTGAATTAGTGTGGCTTAAAAGAAATACATTTTGACACGATGAAAATATTTCTGTAAATGTTACGGTGATCTGTCAATCAAAATTCAGAAAGTCATCTTTATGACTTAATATGCCGGAAAATTCGCTTTTTATGTTATTATTTTTTATGCTCGCATAATATTTTTACTGCTATTTTATGTGCCAAAACTGTGTATTGAAAATTAATAATTATTGTACAAATACCGTTCAAATGACCGAAGAGTGACTTATAGTTTGTAGTGAACCTCAAATTTAACGGTATATTTTACTATTTGCCAGTATTTTCAGTCACAAAATTTTACCCGTCTTACATTGGTTTCAAGTATAAAAGAGATGATTGCGAAATATGATTTTATTTACGAGTGATTATTGTACACAACAAACGAATCGTTTTCTGTAAAAAAATATTTTTTGGACACATTAAATACCAGGGAAAACAAAATTGAAATCTTTATCACGTTTAAAATTCAATCTTTTCAATTAGTTTGAACAATTATTTTTGAAAAAGTAACTGCATTAAAAAAAAAAAAAAAAAAAAATTAAAATAATGACAATGTAGAAACGTTTAAAAATAAAAATTATTTTTAAAATGTGTTAATCATGCGATGGGAAATATGTTGTTAAGTTAAAATATTTAATTTTGAAAATGTTTAGTTAAAATTAAAGATTTTATACATATTTAAATAATTGTGAAACTTAAGAAATTCAAAAACTGTAACATTTTATATTTCACACAAAACTGGTCAAAACAGATTCCTATTTGTTAAACGATACTTCAGCTTTATACACATTCTAATTGTATAGACCTATTTCAAGTAGTAAAATAAAGCATTTTTGGAAATTGAATCTTTTTGTTTTTGGATTGCAACTCAAAACACGAATCAAATTTCAAAACATGATTCAAATGAATATTCGGGCGAAATATATGAAAATATCGGATCTATTCTCCTATTCGAAAAAGTGACGACTGAACAATAAACACCGTTGTAAAATCGATACATTCTTCATTTCCCCGAAAATCTAAAAATATCATTTCGCAAAATGTGTGTACAATAAATGGTAAAATAAGCACATTTCCCAAGACGAAAATGGTGAGCATGCTTGAAATGCATAAATAGTTAATACCGAGAATATGTACATAAATATTTACCAGTTTTTATTAAACTTGTATCATCACATAATATGTCAGCTAGACATTTTATTAAAAAGTTCTCTGTATTATTTGTCGTACTTCAAAATAATACCAACGATAAGCACTAAATTATTCACTTTCACGTGGATGCAATAATGGATTTTTTGATAAGTGTTACGTTAGAAACAATTTCTACGACTATTCTGTTAATTATAATTAATATTAGACTGCGATACAAAATTTTAAAAGTGAACAGGTTAGGTAAGAATTAATTTTTAGATTCTGAGCGTTAGCGAGGAGGCTATTGGTTTTCAAAGACATAAACTTTTTTTTGTCTGTGACATGCACAGCGCCTTGGTTATTGCTCCGATCTTAAAATTCGATGCATTTTTTTGGGAAGTTAAATCATTTAACTAATTGTTGCATTGTGATCAAAGTTTTGCCAAATTTGTAATTCCAAAAAAGTTACAATCAAGACTCTAAGCAGAAACATTAATAACGGCAACGTGTTTTTTGACATATCGATTTAGTGTTTTGGCCATAACATCCAAAATAATGATTGGAACAAGCTGAAACATTTATATAACATTAAGATAGATAAGATAAAAGTTTGATAAATGTTTCATGTGCTTTCGAAAATTGTTTAGCTAAGTATAGAACATTGAAATTCTCGAAAAATTCACCAAGACAACATACTAGACAACTGAGTTCGCTCAGAATCATTTTTTTGAAGGCAATGATTTACAATTGCTTTCAGACATTAAATAATAGGTTTAAACTACAACTTCCATATTAGCGACCCACCAAAAGCGTAAACGCTACTCCGTCAAACTACCCACGCGACAGCTAGAGCGATCCCGCGGCTCTTTATACTTCAACGTATATGTAATTTTAGGCATTTGAATGGAAAGTTTTTTAACGCGTTTACTAAAATGTGAAAATTTGTACTACGCCAATAATTTGTGGTATTCTACATAAAAATTTGGAAATTTCGGAGTGTATTCAACCAAACAACGTGATAACGTTGTTTGGAAAACTTGAAAATCACAAATTTTTTTTCAATTTTGTCGTCTCTTACTCAAAATATAATAAAAATTAAAAAAACCGTACCGTCCACGTTTCATATTTGTTTGTGATATGACGTTTAACAATGGGTCCACTTTTTCTATTTTCACAGAAAAAAAAAAAGGAAAAAAAAAAACGTCGTATAAACAATACTTTTAGAACTTAAAAATTCCGCAACGTCTCTCTGCAATAAAATTATACTCAACCGACCGCTATATTATCTTAGTTGTATACGGCTAGCACTAAGGATTCGGATTTTTCGTACTGTTTCTATAAAACATACTATTAACTCACCGCACGAAACAGCTACAAAAAGAAGGAAGGAGGCAGAAGGAATACGAATGCAACAAATATGAATACAAAACTAAAATTCCTCATGAATTATTTTCGGGTTATCGCAACAAAAATGAAAAAAATTGTGACGCGGGGAATGTTATTTATATTTTTGTCCTATTCAATCTTGAAAACGACGCCTTAGAATGACACGGAACACGCGTTTCTCCGAAAGGCCCGTCGAATTCCGAGTCGCTCGATTTCAATTTCGTTGAGCTTCTCACGGGATTCCAAAAATTCGTACAAAAAGCACGCGTTGAAAACTCCAGCGGCGTCTTTTTCGACTGCTAAATAATTATGACACAAAGCTGGGTCGTTATGTACACACAGTAATTAATATATACTTATATTGCACACGATTCACACCGTTAACCGGTGGTTTAAAAGTTAGTATTATTAATAATTGACACGTCGTGTTTTGTTTATGACGGCTGTAAATTTAGTAAATATTTAGAACAGAAAAAATAAAACATAACGGGTGTGCCTAATTTAATTTTAAAAAAATATCGTAACTATAAAATATAATACGTTTGTATTGGGATTTGTTTCTTTTTTTAACGCAAACACAATATATCGATCCATTACCACAAGTTTGATTTTTAGTCAGGGTTGAAAAATAAATTTTGAAATTGAGTCTTAATTGAACCATTTAAAATAGAAAACATTAATGTTTTCTATGAACTATGTATATTGTGAATTCACTTTGGAGTAGGTTCATTGTTAAACCTTTGGGTGGGTCGGAATGGAGTTGTTGTTTGATATTTATATATGGTATGCAATAATTGGTTTTCAAAAATAACGATTTTCAGTTAGGTTAGTAAAAAAAAAAAAAAAACAAAATTTCAAATATTTTTTTTTAACTCAACTTTTTTATGAAGTTTTAAATTAATTGGTTTCAATAATAAGTGGACGTTTCATAATTAGTTTGGAAAACGTGTTGAAAGAGAAATTGTCGAAAAAATAACGACTGAATTTAGTAATGCAATAACGATGAAATGAAAAAAAATGGTTTATTATATTTGGTTAACCGACTATCAAATTCGTTCATTAGTTTGTTGTTCAAAAATATCGTTTGAAACTTTTGTAAAAGTTTTCAGACTTAAATATGAAAACTACAATACTTGTTTTATTTAGAGAATTCTAACAAATTATAAAAAAATTGAATTTCTATATTATTTAACTGAAATACTACCGGGTTTGCTCGAAATTTTATGACTTTAAAATTTCATATATTCTAATAATGAGTGTAAATTTCAATTTATTTCATTATTTTTCGAGGTGTTGGGGCCAAAAATATATAAAGTCAAAAAACGAAAACAAAATGTAAAAACGTATCTAAATCAAACTAATTGTGGTATATTATGTTTGAACATTTTTAACACATCTTTCTCCGATTCTTAGATCAAGACACTTAACGGAAAATAAAAGTTACATAAAAAATAACAGTTAATATCAACAGAAAATCAAAATTTCAAATCACTGTAGATCGTTTTTAAAATATAAAAATTGGTTACAATTTCACATACAAATGCTGTGTGTAAAATTTCGAGTCTTTTTGAATAATTTTTGAATTTTTTGTTTTGCGATCATAACTCAAAAACTAATACTTATTATAAAAAAAAAGGTTTATACAAAGTATCAAAGCCCATTAAATTAGGATTTTCCTAAGAGGTATTATATAAGAAGGTAAGATGTATCAAATAATTGTATTTTTCATTTTTTTTTTTCAAGATTTGTGTTTTTTTTAAATAAACAAATATTAATATAGTTTCCAAACAAGTTTTATAAAGTCAAACGTTGTGTTTGTATCAGAAACTAAATTATTATTTTTAAATACGTATTTAACAGGAATAAATATTAATTGTAAGCATAAAAGATGGTAAGAATTAATATTTAAATACAGTTTTTGTTACTAAATGAAAACAATTTTAATAATTATTATAATAGGTATTAAAAAAAAAAGTTAAATTAATTACACTTAAATGCGATGTTTCGTGCACGTTTTGTAATTATTCGGTGGCTTTGTTATTGTTTTTTTCTTTTGTTTTTTATACTTCAACAACAGAGTTTTAAATAATTTAATAAGATTAATTTGAATGACGAGTCTTTTGTTAAAAGCCATTGGAAATTTTTAACATTTTTGTCTAAATTATTGATTAAAACAAGTTCATAAGAAAGATTGTGATCGAACATAAAAATTTTCATTATTTAACAAAAAGGTTTGGTGCATATTTAGTTTTTTAATGAATAAACGGTTTTTTATTTTAAAAAGTCTGATAGAATAAAATAACGTTATCATGATACTTTATTTACAAGAAACACAAGACTTTACTCGATGATAGTTTTTTTCTCTGATAATATGTGATATTTTTAAAATGTCGTGGATATGTTGAAATTTATTCAAACACAAACAAATAAAATATAGGACAGGGATGGATTTGTTCTTTGGCAATACTTATTTTATAGTGTACTGTTCAACCACAATGAGAAAAATAAAAATTTTGTTGAAATACAAATAATCCTTTGTAGTATTTGAAGTCTTAGTATTTTGATTTTTAAAATATGCGACGTTTGATTGTTGATTTAAAATCCAATAAAAGTCCATGTATAAAACCCATATTAATAATGAAAGTATATCCCTAGAGATATTTTTTTAGAACACCGTCAGTGCTTTACCACATTGATGAAGTTCAGTGAGTTCTAAAACAATGAATAATGAAAAACATTTTCATATATTTTTTAAAACAAATTGAAGAGACGTTAAAAACATTTTTCAAACCGTGTTTTTTAATCATTTAAAAAAGTCGAGAGTACCTATTGCAGTTGTTTCATACAGTCCAATAACCATAAAGATGTCATACATTTCACTTATGTTTTATAACTTACGGTAAAACAATCATAATACGTTTTAAGTAAATTTATAGATGTATCGTTTTTGATTGTATCGATAAATTCTTTTGAAGAAAAATTTGTGTAAATTAGTCTTTATAGCGGTCATAAAGATGGACATTTTTGTTGATTTTCCTACCCGTGTTTAGTTTAAACACATGAATAGTATTTTAAGACAAAATTAAATAAAAATATAAAAATTTTAAATTAAAATGGTTATCGATTAAAAAAAACCGTTAAAATAATGCTAGAAAGATAAAAAAACAAAACAGGAAACGCATTTTTGCTAACGTTCTTTAAAAGCAACAGGCAGGAACAATAATTTCTTTCAGACTGAATTTCCAAAGTGTTAAAATACTCGCCGTGAAATAAAAAGTTGTTTACATATTTCAACCATGTACGAAGTGTTTATGTTACAATAGTATGACCTATTTATACGTCAAATTTTACTATATTCTTTCGAATAAATGTTTGCTAGTACCGTGTCGGCATCAAATTCGCCGATTTCGCAATTACGTTACGATTTGTAAATTGAAGAAACATCAAAGTATAATATTATTATTATTTTCACTTGAACTCAACGTAGTTAAAAGATCATTCGCATCTATTACCCAAGGTATATTTGCTACGGGAAACTTAAAAAAATCTGAAGAAAAAAATAAATAGCTGTAGAAAAAAAAAAAAAAAGGTTTTTGTTTATATTTTTCTACTCTAATTGACTTTAAAAAAAGTTCTTTTGCATACATATAATTTTATGTTTTAATTTTTCATTTGCGCGTGCAAATTACTGTTTCGATCGTTAAAGCCGCATTCGAATTTCAGTAAATCACGTCAGCAACAGCTGTACGTAAGTCTGACGAATCCGGTCCACCGCCAAAGTTTAAACAAAGGCGTGCGCTGCAGGGAAAAGGGGATTTTTCCCCTCGTTTTCCATTTTTTTTTTGACGAATTTTTAAGTACTCGCGGTTATCGCTTGTATATAAAAATTTTTGGAATAAGAAATTTTAAATACGGACGAATAAGTAAATAATGTAAAACACCGACGTTTCGTTATGTTGTAATCCAAATTCGTTCTTATTTAAAAACAATAATAGCCGAAATTTTCTGCTTCTTTGACACCCACGAACGTTAGAGAAATTTATCGATATTCTACTCGAATCTCTTTCGAAATTTCTGTTCTGAGTTTAAGTCAGTGCGGTATCACTCTGCGTAGGTCAATCGAAATGCCCCTTACCAGAGAGGTATAAAACAATAGTTTCGCGGCTTACTTGTTCAATTTCCGTATGACTGCTTTGAGTGTCGTGAAGTCAGGTCGGTCCGCCGGGTCTTCCGTCCAACATCGTTTCATCAGCACGCCTACCTCCTCGTCACAGCTTATGTCCGCCACGCTTGGACGTAGACATTTGTCTCTGCTCTTCACGCTGTCTACGATTTCTGTAAAACATTCGTTCGAACAATAAAATTAGTTCAAAGTATTAAACGGATTAATTCCTTCTTCGGTTACGTCGTTCGCGTATCGTATTATAACATTATTACCACATAGCTGGTATTACAATAAACGTATAAACGTTTGTACGATGAAAAGTTTGCGCCTTAAGCTCAGACCTTAAAACGTTTGTTTTTTTTAACTCTTTACACTCCAATATTCTATCAAATAATGTTCATATTATTATAACCGGCGGCGTCATTTGAGGTAGGAAGGAGGTTTGCCGCTGCATTATAGAATAATAATTCAGGCTTAACGAGAGTCGGCATTTTTAAATAAAATGTTTCACTCTTTAAGTCGTTAATGTAACGTGACAATGTCTTTATTAGTCGGCAAATATTTTATATGTGTGCCCCAGGCTAGAAAATACTGTAATGACCGCATACGACGTAAGTTATACAAAACAAACGATCGTTTTAAAATGTTATACCATTTTAAAAGTACACATTATCTCCGTAATACGCGGCACCCGAATAAATATTTCGATATAAAGTTAATAGTAGAAATGTGATATCCGATTTGAGAAGAAAAAAAAAATTAGTTTGTACCGAAAATTAAATTCATTAAAATAGTTTTATGTATTTTGAAAATTTTTTATAGTGTTAATTCTCGGAGCTATATTAGTTATGATACGTCTTTTATTTTTGACCGTCCGAGTTACTCTAAAGTCTAAATCAAAATAAGTTTTACGTTTCACATATTCGAGGAGAAAAAAAATTGAGATACCGATTAAAAATAAAAACACGTATTATTAATTCTATAGTGATATTTGTATTGTCGTCTTAACAACATCTGCACTTCTATTGTTAATAATATTTATGTTGGACTATTGCCTGTTTCACCTCAACATTAAAATAACACACGCATCTGAAATTTCACGATAAACTGTGTTTAATCGTCTCTGAATGATAACAAGTTTTCTCTCATTTTACGAGTCCTAAGGATTAGACGATTGAGTTCATAATTTATGCACACACATCAATCACATTTCAACCGTCGCAAAACACGTAAATAGTGTAGCTAATGAACTGTTATGAGCGGTGAACGATAGCCCGAAATAATGTTAGTTTACATTATAGTTTTAATAAAAAACACGTATTACACGCTATTTATTTTGTTGCTGTAAAAACTATACATCAGTCAGTGATAAAGTCGCGCGATTTCCGTTATTTTTACATTTTTAATTACCGAAATAAAAGCGATATGGAAATAAAATAAAATTTTACCTCGGAGTAGGTACTTCATCGACTACGACAAGTGTTTCTTCAAAAACACAATAATATGTATGGTTCACACAATATGGTTTCATCCATTTGAAAAGTATTTTCATAATTATACAAGTATATTATGTCTTTTAGTTTATTTAAAAAAAAACTAACAAAGTGTTTCTTCGTTTGGTGTGGAGTACTTCAGACGGTGTAAACGTCTGCAGTTTTAGTTTCCAAAAAAATGTAATGAGCACACATAATTGATAATATACCGTGACCGTGGCATTTCGTGCACATTTATGGGAATAAAAAAATGAACACCCTGGTGATAAAACTATTGAAGAAATACTTTTTTTTAACCATTATGTAAGTTTAGAAAGAAATTTAATCGTTTTATAAAAGTAATCAATTTTTTTTGGTAGTCGTCGACTAATCAAGGAAATGAGGTTATTTGTGGATACTGTAATAATGTTTGACACATAATCGAATATTTCATCTATCTTTAATTGATGCGCATATTTAATACGATATTGATGACAAAACATCAAATTTAATACCTTATTGTACAAAAGAAACAATTAGCGGCAACCAAATTCACAAATCTTATTATATTATCTTATATAGGATAGCGACAACTAATTTGGTACAAAGTTTCGTATAGGAAGACTTCTATTGATTATTAGCAAAAAAGGTCACCATTTCGACGGTCACCATCGGTTTGGTTGGGCGACTCGGCTTTACTTGTTCATTTTATAATTTTATTCTTTTGCGTCTACAATAGGCAGAGATTGCCTAACTAGGGTGTTTACTATAGCTAATCTTTCATTGTTCGCGGTTTACGCAGTTTTTAAACTACTCAGTGCACGAATGCCCTTAATTTGCCTATACAAAACGCCGTTTTATAAGACAATGGTAAAATCTTTCGCAGTCGTAAATAATTAGGACCAAAATAAAATGTCTGTCAGAATCATATAAATACTCGATGGAGGTTACAGTATACTAAAAGCACAAAAGGTAATTATAAATTGAAATCCATACATTTCAATCAAAATCAATATTTTAATTGGTAAAACGCTATAAAATTTTAGTACGTTAACAGTTGCAATGATAATTACCTGCTAATCGTGTTTTAAAGACAACTTATTTAGTAAAATCTACGTGCCTTTATAATATAGTACTACTTACTAAACCCTTGAAAATATCGATTTGTATAAAAATCACTAAACATTTACTGCTCCGTGTTTCTTTAATACAAAAATATAATCGCATCGGATTAATCCATTTCGTTTTAATATTTTTAAAAATAACTGTAGTTTATTATGGTATACGAATAATACTAATAAATTATACGCATATTCAAACTTTTGTTTACGTTAGAAATTGTGATTTTTAAACGCCAAAATAATCTAGTTATAATAATTGTATACTGTTGATATAAATTTTTTTTTAAATTTAATATATTATAATCCCTGAAATGATTATTCGATCAGTCGTAAGCCAGAAAAACCTGAAAAAAAATCTAAACGTTAAATCAACATTGACAAATAAATCCTGTTGAAATTGTACGATATAGTAGAAATTATAAAAATTACTTATACTTTGTATTTGTGATCTTACAACTAATATTAATTATTGTAGGTACCTATGGATGGACGTACAAAAATCGCTTAACATCAAGCGCCGTGTGCATTATATAGATCCAAAATTTTATAGACTAAATTAAATAACTAATCGTCAATTTTTTCTAATTATTAAATAAAGTTTAATAGAGCAAGAGTATGTTAAATTTAAGAATTTAACAAAGTATCATCATATTTGTTTAAAAAAAAAGTGCATAAAACATATTGATCATTATATTATAAAATATTTAACATTTTATGTCTGATCAAAATGGCAATTCTGAAACGGAAATTGTGTTTAGAGTAGAAAATATAGCAGAATAAATACATCAATGTTTATTTTTTAAATTGAGTTAACTTTTACGTGTGCAAACACCGCATACTTCATAGTCCATTATAAGTATAGGATTATTTCAAAAAAATATAAATCCCTTTTTTCAATGCAACATTCTAGAAGAGAAACATTATTTGAAAACTTTACTCAGCTAAAATAATTTTGATAGGTACGGATTTGTTTCACACAATTCAAGGTTCTGATCGAAGTAAACCAAAATGACGTCAAATTATTTGCAACTTTATACATTAATAATTATAGCCAAACTGATGTGCTTAATAACTTAAATGTTAACTTGACCAAACATTTTATTTAAAGTTATTAATACGTTTGTCATTAGTTGTAACGTACTGATAGATCATTTTATCACATCTTATAATCAATTTATTAACAAATCCGAGTATTTATAACTAGTAATGGCTGTTTTGATTTTGAACTTTTTTCCAATATTGTTCATTATCGTTAGAATACATCTTTGCAATTCAAATTACAAGTTTAGTAAAATAATTTAATTTTCATAAATTTGTTTAACACATTATGATTATTTACGACGAAGCAATGTAAACGTATTATCATAATAATTAGCACGGATGGTAAATATTATGTAAATTCCATTGCAAAAGCGTAAAAAACGAAAAATATTACAATAATTAATTGTTGATTAAGTATCCGTATATTATATGCGCTGTTATGTTTTTGTGAAAAAACAAACAAACCCTTTTCTTCGTTCTGTTAATAAATTGAAAGCCAAACATATTGGGTAGTTTTGAAATGTCAACCGTTCATAAAATACTATTTCTATAATACATTAACTAAGGTTTTTTTTTTTTTTTTTAGAGGAAACATCATTGTTATTACATTTTGTTTTTGAAATCCTACTGTTCTGTTTTCTTATGAATTTCGGGAAACAAAGAATAAGTTCAATCTCAAAAAGAATTGTTGTCGAGATAAGACGTTCAACAGAAATAATAAAGCAGTAAAGCTGGATCTTCAAACAACTATGAACAATTCTCGTTTTATTGAATGATTATAACAAAAACTTAATTTTTTTCTTTTTGTGTTCGAAACTTTTGCGATAACCATTAACCTTCAACTCACTTACTGTAGTTATTATATTTTGTTACTTTTCATTTTCTATTAATACTTTTACTTGAGTGGACATAAACCAATTTTTGGTGAAAGGGTGTGTTTTTTTTTACCAATTTTTCGCTAAAATTGTTTAGCGATTCTAAATTGTAATTTAATGACATTTTTATTCAAATTATTGTGATATCCTTTTTTGGCTCCATCATTCTGTTTTCATAAATTTTATTCGACGACATAATGGTTTTTAAATATATCGTTATGTTAACTAAGTTGCCTGTGGTGGTATTAAAAATTATTTACTAATTTTAACTATAGAATGTAAGTGGGTACCTACGTTCGATTGGTATTTATTTTTATTTATTGTTTTTATAGACGCGTGTACTTTGTGAAAATCGAGTACAATTTTTGTGTGTTTCGAACGTCATATTGTTTCGCTTCTCAAATAAACGTTAGTAAAATGATCGAAAATAGCGCAGTGAGAAAATATCCATTCGCAGTCGTGTTTGACAAGCCAATGCTTTTACCGTGTCTGCAGTAATGACGTTATAGCGTGTCACAAAAATTTCGTTTTAGACAGATCGAGCTAAACATCGGAGTGGCAAATGTAAAATTGATCTGTTGAATTTTCAAGTTTCTCGTTGCAATTTTCACGAATAGTTTTAATGTTGTTCACTAATAACCAAAGCCATTCGTTATTAAATAAATTGATTTAGCTCTTTGTATAATATTTCGTGACGACAAAATATGATTTGAATGAATTCAATTTGGTTCAAAACGATGTACTTATTTTAATAACAATACGCGAAACGGTTGTTTTTATTTTCAAATGAATAACGGTGGTACTTTATGCTTAGGTAATAAAAATGTTTTTACGAGCAAAAAAAAAAAAAACAAACTTGTACGGTTCTTCATATTTTAAAAATTAATTTTACGTTTTAGACTTTAGTGCTCTACGTTTTACGAGCAACGCCGCACATTCGCGAAATGATTCTGACGCCGTTAAGAATTTACTATAAAAACTATCAGATAGTTCTTTTAAATCAAGTCACTCGAATTGAACGTCGTATATCTTCCGAACTAACGTTTTTCGTTAAAACGTCAATTTTGTATTCGAGTGAGAGACAATAGACATACGAGGACAGAACGATAGTTTTACTTATCACATCGTTATTAAAAATTTAAGTTATTCGATCCGTTTTCAACGCGCTCGTGACCGCGCACAATCACCAGTTACGAAAACGGCTTGTATTATATTATTTCGACGGACCAAAAATAATTTATGTTAACTCGTCCGTGCCGTTGGTGCCTAATAGTATACGATTATCAGCGATATATTTTTTTCAAATATAATCGTAATGTATACATTTGTTCGAACATTTTTACCCTGTTAAAATACTCGTTAGGAGCACACGCATTTATGTCGTACGGTTGATAAAAACGTTGTTGTGAGTAGTTTTCCGGAAAAAAAAAAAACGAACGGAAACGTGAACTGCATCGGTCGTTTACTGAGAAACGCGAACTCAGACTTCCTCATTATTATTGTAGCAACAGAACATTAACGTGAACCGGCTGTATCCACGTTCATTTCACACAGCTCGTAATTTTGGAAGACTAGTCGAACGAAATAGAAACTTCTTCGTGAAAAAAAAAAAAAAACACCCTCTCGATTGTTTACGCCCAGTGAGTTTTACGCCGGTAATTTTCATCCCCTAACGCGAAACGACTATAATTATAATCGTTAAGGTCGACTTAATAAATTTTTTTTAAAATGTTTTTCGCGTTGGTCACGTACGGATCCGTATAGCTCCAGTAAAACTCCGATACCTAGGAAACAACTGCTCAAAAATAAAACATAACATTTTTCGCAAACGCCTGTTTGTAAAAATAGGAGCGCATCGAATTCGGATGGAGGGGAAATATATATATATAAATGCAATTACTCGCTTTTGATTATATTTTTTGATAACTTTTTTTTAAAATTAATTTTTAATATTATTTGATTATTTGGTGATTATTATATCCCAGCTGATGTTTTTACCTCCTCACGAGTAATATAATGTATAGGGATCCATCGAAAAATCGTATCGAGCTTACTGTTGAAGTCGTCCAAAACGATCGAAACAGAAATTTGTTTTGCTTTGGTTGAAATCTATTTAACGACTCGTCAATCTCGGCACCGTCAAATCGGGACGACTGCAGTCAATAGTTTGTCGAATTTGGAATAAGTGTGAAACCGTGGAAATTCAGAGTAGTCGTAAACGGAATTTTCGGACAAGGGAAGACAAATAACTTTAGATTAGATTGTCAAAATGAATACGACGATCAACACGTCTTGTACGGGCGCTCGAACGGGACTTTCCAGAAAAAATAAATCCTGGTTTTGACTATTTCTGATTTTGATTATTCTTAAAAAAAATCAGCATAGGTACGCTCCCGAAAATTATTTTTAATTTTTCACCGACCATCCCGATTTGATAAACAAAATATGTCGTCGACGGTTAAGCTGCTGCAGCAGGCTAATTATATTGATCGCGACTATAAATCGTCGCGAGTTACACGCGATTCGTTTCGTATAATGGCCGTTTTCGCAATACATTAATCGCCGCCGGAGGTTTTAATTTCACCGGGGAGTCCATTACGAAAATTGAAAAGTGGCGTTGTTGTTGTTGTTTCAGAGTGAATCGATCGGACGAGAAGCCGGCCGACACGACGACTTGTCGAGCTCGACGACGGCGGATCGAATCGCCGCGATCGCCGCGAACAGCGACGTTCTGATGTGAACGTTGATGAAAATAACGAAAATTCGAAAACAAACGTCCGCACAAAACGAGCCGATTCGGTTTTGATTGCGTTTTCGATTCGTCGCACACGTTGACGATACGTTGTTACGTATGATCACGTAAAACGAAACTTCATATTTATCTGTGTGCAGAATATTTTAGTTTTATACAAATTGTTCGGCTTATAACGTAACGAGCTCGACACAAACGTACATTTTCAGTATCGAAATGCGAAAATTAGCATTCGCGTTTAATAGATCAAAACGTCGAAAAAAAAAACTTTTTTTTACACGGTATTAGGTACTCAATTTTGTTCATATTAGTACCTACCGTACGGTTTAATCGTTTCCAGAGTATATACATCATATACAAGTTCATACACTATTTTTAATCGTCCGTGTGATTTTAACGTGAAGGCTATTCGATGTTAAAAACACGTTTTACAAAAGTAGAATAAGATTATTATATTTCGTATAGAATATTTGGTTGTTGCGATTTTTTTAAAATTCAAATGCATTTACTGCGTTTAATTTGACATCATACTCTTAACTTGCAGTTTATAAGTCCAAAGTAAAAACGCGATTATATGTTGTATTGAAACTATCGGATCATTTATAAAGCGATTGCTTATACAATAGACGTGTGTGATGACGTACTTCTACGTACAATATATTATACGGTCGACGGCGGATTTGCTTTCTTAAATTTACGATTCATTCTAATAAAAATATTATCTGATTCAAGACCGCATTTTAATGATTTACGACACTGTGTATACCGAGTACACGCGTGTATTTTATACGATTGTCAATAAAAAAAAAATAATAATAATGTAGGAACAGTACGAACATTTTAATTTACCGCCCTAGTAAGTACTTCTCGCCCTTTAGTGTACGATATGTTTGACAATAATACAAAACACGCTAACCTAACACGCTTCGCGCAGAATTTGAAATGCAGCGCGGACAGAGATTGGAAATAATTTTTCTCAAGAGCGTTAAGATGAGTTTTTGAATGGTTACGACAGTAATTACAATAAATAAACTGTCATTTATGTATAGTTTGTTCTACGTAAAAAAATATTGACGATTTTATATGATTTTAAATATATATCTGCTTGATTTCAAACAATGAAAACTACATTTAAATTTAAATACGAGTCGATTGTCATTCGTATATTTATTTCACAAACGTTCGTATCGCCGTTCAAAAGTTTCGAAACATGAGAACCCCTGTTCAGTCACAATTTCGAAAAAGTTCTTGTGAATTTTACTTATGCTAAATGTTTTTTTTTTGCCGGTGATTTGTCATACAAGAAGACAGAAATGCAAAAAAAAAAGAGAAAGTCATAATATACCTACCACACAAATTCATAACAATCCTCATTCTATAATATATTATCAACAATATATAAAATTATAAAAAATATAAGAGTGGCAAAAGTCGTTTCTGTGAACGTTTATCGTGACAATTTTATACGTATACAATGTGGATATAAACTTTATTTTTTATGACTCGTGAGTTCTCATAAATCATAAAAGTTTTCTATAAAATTTAAAAATTTAATCAGACACGAGGCGCGGTCACCGCTACAGTTGGGTCAACGCTTTAAAAAGAGCCAAACGATTTTTCATTAAACTCGAACAAAATTCGTTGCCTTCAAAAATAACGATTGAGAGAGAATTCAACTTATTTAAAAATATTCACGTCACATCGAATAAATTACGCATTGTTTCGAATGTATAAACCAATGGTTTGCACATGATAAATGTATAATATGTGTTGCATTGAAGAGTAATAGACCTCCGAAACGTTTAGAGTTAGACTCATAGAAAATATGTTTAAAATTGTTTTGGGGATTTGTAACGATTTTAATATCAATCCTACAACACTGCCTCATATACAATTTTGTTTTCTTGTTCTGCTGACGTGAATCCATTTTTAAAATTATTTTACACCCAAAAAAAAAAATTGTCAAGCTCGTATTTTGTTCTTTTTTTGTGTTTAAATACTGAAAATACATTAAAGAATATCTTAAAAAAAGAAATTGAGAGTTTCTAAAATCGGTTGCAATTCTTTTAGTTCACGTATCGTTTTGACATTTATTTTAATGTTACCTACGTGAACATTTCAAGTTTTTCAACGGTTTAAAACGGAATAAAAATTTGGGACTTTTTCTTTGCCGTAAGTCTTACGATGTTTTTTCGTAATTTTGTTAGCGAATGTAATATGATTTATAATTCAGAAGGGAGTTCCTATCATATTTTAACGGTAGGAACAAAAAAAAAAAAACATTCATCATTATAATTAAATTATGTCGTTTTAATAGTTTTCAATTACGATCAAAGAAGACTTATCTGAACTAAAAATATTTTATTTAAGTGATTAGAACCAGCAATAGAGTAACGAATATTGAATATTATTCGGAGAAATCGGTGTCAATGATTCTCGTCGAACCTATCGTCGTGTTTGCAAACAAACAACCGTTTGTTCGATTGATTTAAACGACTAAAAAAGAACGTTTTATTAATGAACGTTTTAATAATCGAAAGATTTTTTTTGTTTTTGTAACCCTCCGTTTAAAAAATACACACTTCTATACAAAAAATACCAACGATAAGAACATGAATAGCTACGCGAGTGTATTGATTTGATTGATGCGTATTCTGAGAATTTCGTACTTAATTTTATTATTTTTTTTTTAAATAATCAAGTACAAAAATGGATTCGATCTTGCGCGCAGTAAACAAACAACAGCCGTACTACGTATTATGAAATTTCATCGCGATAACAGCTCGGCGACTTCGACGGCTCGATTTGGAAAACAATTGATTTCACTGTTATTATAACGGCTTTAAAATAATATCATCGCATACCGTCGTGAACGCGCACAAATAATAATTGCTATTCGGGGACACTTGTGTTTCGATTTAGGAATTTTAGAAGTGATTTCCACAAATGCGACCGACCCGAACGTTCCCAGCCGACGTGCCCAGCGTACGTGCGTTATTATTATTATTATTATTATTATTATTATTGCTTTTACCATCGGTGTTTCGGCAGCTGGCAACAATAATGTTGACCACTTCTGCATGGACCTAACCCCGATAATAACACGAGCGTACGTAGGCACGGGGTTATTTTTATTTCTCTCCTTCAAACTCGGTCGGTTAGGTTAACTTTGGCTGGTTCTGTCAGCTTTCGATATCATATTTTTGTTTTACAGGCTATCGCCCAAAACGGTAACGGGAATAGTTTACGAAACCATACTAAAAATATTATTATTTTTGTGATGGCTCGTATAGTATCAGTACATTTGCGGTGGAGCGAGTCCCGTGCAACGGCTGATGACATTTCGAGAATTCGTTCCGTTGACGTTAATAATGGTGCGAATAATAGACGAACACAATAAGTAACGGCACAGATATTTAAAAACGTTTTTTAAGTTTGATCGCGCAAAAAAAGTAAAATCAGACCGTAGTTTAGTTTTCAAAAAAAATAAGGACAAACAACCTACGCGCATTAGTGCGGCGCGAGTGACGGACGGACGTTTTGCACGTATTAGTTATTGTTAGACCTATACAATCAAAGCTCGTCGGATAAATTGTTACAGTCGGCTAATTAATTAGCTTTAAGACGTATTCTGTTAATCGAATGCGTTTTCTCCGCAATTTGTTTCGGAGTATAATTTACGACGGTTCATATTCAAATATTATTATGTTTGTGCAGAAAAGTTCACACTAATAATATAAGTAATATTTTTTTTTTTTATAAACACTATGTTTTCGCTGTTTTGTGGTATATCGTGTGGATTGTCAGGCGTGAACGCGATCGACGAATCAAAGTTTGCTAGAACACTTACAAATCGTCTTTTTTACAGACATTAATGTAGATCTACCTGCAATCGAGAACATTACGTTTCGACGTCCCGAAGTCTTATTCGCACGTATTGTAATGCAGATAATAACTCGATTGGATTTAACACTGAAAGTATTAGAATCTCGTTTCTAAAATATCATTAATACAAAACGTATACCTACCTACCTAATCGGTATGCAATGCTTAAGACGGCTCTTTGCTGGAATTTGGTTCTATATTACAGTCTGTATAGTCATACCAAAAAAAGTTATGCGGCGACTCGATAAAGACTCGCGTTTTCTCGGCTTTGCTGGTCATTTGATATCGCACACCTACCGCACGATGTTTTTCAACTTTACAAGTAAACCGTTTTTTGTGTAAACACATTTTTCGAAAAATACACCGATAACTATTACTACTACTACTACTACTACTACAGACTGTCCATAGCCATTATTAATATCCAATACATCGTCCGTCCTATGAGTAACTTAATTTAAATGTAGTTACTGTATTCGATAACGCGAAAAAGCCGAACGCCGTTGTGATTGCCTGCGTAAAATGTTGTACAATTGGCGTGCGAACGTCGACGTGTAAAAAGTGCAAAAAAAGAACGGCGCCACGTCGTCGCAGGTTTTTTTACTCGGATAAATAGAGGAAATTTTTTTTAAAAATAGGTCGACGTAATGTCATGTTGCACACACACGCGCAGGGCACTGCGATTCGGAACGGAGGACGCGTACGACGATATTGCCGTGTAGTAAATCCCCCGAGAAATCGATTATTTTTCCGGTACGAAGAGCTCCTCGCACGCCCGTTTCCACCGGCGTATAATACGTATAACGTGCGCGCAATAATGTTTCTTTTAATTTTCGGTCCCTTCGAAACGGTTTTTTTCTCCGCGCCGAAACGACCCACTCCCTGTCGTGGGGTGGGTGAGTATCGGTCCTCGGGGCGAAACTCGTGCGCAGAGCGTTCCGTTTCGCGAGAACGCCATCGTCGGGAGTTACGGAAGACGTCTTCGATGACGGCTGTGTCGGCGGGCGCGGCTTATTACGGCGTATTCCGTTAAATTATCTGACCTTTTTTTCGTCTGCCAATCGAGATGCGATATAAAACAGGAAGACGCGAGAAAAACATTTTTATCGAGGAAAACGAACGTAGGAAACCCGCGCGGTTTTCGTAGAAAACGTTGAAAATAACGACGAAGGGATCGTGAGAATACGCAGTTGTAAAAATATAGTTCTACTACGGTTGTTTCGTAGATCGATGTCCCTGGCTCCGACGGAAAATTAATCTTTTGTACTGTATCGTACTAACTAACTAACGTATTGTAACTGTACAAAAGATGAAAGAAAAAAAACACGTGTACACGTGATATCATGTTATACATTATTGTTGTAATGGCGAATCGATCGATTTTGTTGACCTAATAAGTCGCGTTATTTGTAAAAAGCTCGGCTAGGTTCGACGAATTCAATCGTGAATTCTCGTGCGGGAAGACGAATCCGCTAATCCAATCTTAATATTTTACTCGCGCAGTTTATAAGTGGGTTTTCCGTTGACGCTGGGAACTAAGTCTCCAGTCAGAAAACCTAATGATAGCCGTAAATATTATCGTGTGCTGCACGAATGGCGTCTTAGAACCGCACGAGTCGTGTACCAATAATGATCGGATATTGAAAAAAAAATCGAGGATATAACAATTATTGTTCGTTTTACTCAGACGGCGGCCGGTGATTTTCCTGCTCGTCCGTGGAAATATTATTTACGTCAACTCGACGAAAAACCTACCGCGGAGAAAGGGACGGACGGATCGATGAGCGAAGTAAACGATCATCAACCGACCGTTTTGCATATTTATGAGCCTCCGCGACTTTCCGGCACAACGAGTGACCCGATTTTCGACCGTACGACCCTCATAATATTTTCCGACCGTGATCTCGGGCCCGTCTGTCACCGGAATCGGCGAGCGAACTCGCTGTTAACTACTAACTTCCCCGTGAACGATCACTCCGATGCATCGCTGTTACGTTTGTTCGCGAGCGATCTGTGTATACTTTGTGAACAACGGAAACGAACGGGTGTTGCGGTCAAGTTTCAAAACTGATTTTCCAGGGACGCCATTTCGTATTTTAAACACGAGGGGGGTGCGAACAATCGATTCAGGCTGACGCTATATATCTTTGACGTTTCACATCGAATTTTACTTTTTTTTTGGTAAAATGCCAAATTTTACTTTTCGGTTTGAGTTTGCCGAAACGAGCGTTCGAACTGCGAAAAGTGACCGCGCGATCCGTATAATCGACCACGGGCTTCAACACTGGACTGAGTCGATGGCGACCAAGGCTGGGCAAGTAAACGATTAGATTTTCGACTCGAATCAATCGGGCCTACAATACTACTTTTTCATCCGAAAGTCAATGCAAATTTTCGGAGTCGAGTCAACAAAACGAATTTATTTCACTCCGATTCATATCATTTCGTATGCGATTAAAAGTAACACGCTGTATCACTATGTTTATACACCCAACTAAAGTTGTTGCTTATGCCGTAAACGCACGACGATGCGAAAATCCGACTGAAACTGATGTTGATTCAAAGTCAAAAATAAGTTTTAGTCGGCACGATTCAAAATAATCACAAACGTTAAGTTAAAATCGACTTGACTTTTTTTTTAGCCCGTTAATGCCCAGCCGTGGCGATCCAGAGAGGAGCTGCCGCGTTTCCGCTCCGATGACGTCTCGCGATTTATGACCGCGCGACGTTTTGCCCGCGGTGACGGGTCTCGCGCCCTACAAATTGTTTTAAAAAAATTACACGACGGACAATGAGCGGCGTATTTCGCACAATATATTGTATTGTTACCTGTATATATGTATTGTTATATTTGCGATAACGTTACGTACGGTGCCGGACAGTGATGCGGTGACGATAAATCACCACTGTGCGTAACAATACGGGGTGTTGAATAAAAAAATAGGATCGCCGAAATTTAAGTGGAGGTCGTAATATAAACGTAGTTATACGAAAACGAACAAAATTTTTGATCTGTAAGAAAAATCATGACCGTACGTATTGGGTGTACGTGATAACGCGTTTGAAAAGTTGCAGTTTCACGTCATCGCACAGCGGTTTTTAACTTACGGAGAGCTCAAAGCATGCTGACATCGAAGCGAGTTGAACCTCCTCGGTTAAGAGTGGTCCACGTTTTAACGACGGTTTGGCAAATTTTCCCATAAAAACTGTACTGCCCCCGGCTGTTTAATACGTGTGAATTATACGAGGCTTTTTCTCTCAAACTAAAGGATTACAAGTAACCATCGTGACTCGTAAACGTGTCTTTGTAGGATGAATATGTTACGGTGGAAATATTATTTAACTTCCTCCGATATTTGAAAAAAAAAAATGTTTTTATTGTCACTGCAGCGCTGACTTCGGGAAAATTATCGGCGAAAATCGGAAAACGTGTCCCCTTACCCCGGGAACGTTTGAGAATGTTGACAAAAACGCTTATCATAGACGCACCCTAGGTATTATTTGAGAAAAAATTCTAAAATCCGTTGGTTTTTGACTGAGTTGAGAGAGCTTTTGTTTTCCTTGACCATACACGCGTGGCAACCGATTTTCTCGGGGCTCTTTAAAACAAACGTTTTCCCGTTAATGCAGACTCATACAAGCGTTCGAGGAAGCGTCAAAAATACGAAAATCCGATATCGCACGAAAATCCTAACCACCACGGTCGCGCAAATTCGGTCAAATTTTAGCCCAAAAACTTTCGTTTGCAGTTCTCCGTCTACTTCCGCGTGGTCATAACATATTATATTTTTTCATTATTTTATAAAACGAGAGCGAAACCTCTCAAAGTCCCTCAGGAATGTTCATGCTTGAAGCGTTGGAGTTTCTCGAGAACAAACACTAAAATCCCTCTGGCACGACATAGCTTCCCAGTTTTTGGAGCGAAATTCGCGAAACTATACTTAGTAAATGTATAACAAAACAAATTATACCACGATCCGTTACACTTAACAGAAAACTTTATATTGCTGGTCGTTGGGTTTGACAAATTGATACATTTTTTTAGAAATATTTATTAGAGAAATATAATTCTAAAATATAACCGGTAAAAGATAATATAAATGAGATTGAATACTCAGATCATCAGACGCCATCATATTATCCCTTAATTCTTACAGATCTTAATCCATACAGATTTACTTAAGGGTTCTTAACATGATATATCGAACTCTGTCTACACGGCAATCAAATGACCATAACTTCTCGATATTTAATACTGTTGAATGGTCGACGATTGCAATTACTAAAAATTAAATAAATAGTATACTTTCACGACCGAATTTCAATCATCAACAGCTTAGGCTAGTATTTATCCATAACCGAGAGCATTTTCTTGTTCTAAAAATGGTATAATGTCATCACGTCTTTATCTCCTCCGCCCCCCTATACGCGTGGTGTCATCAGCTGTTCGATAGTATGTTTTTAAACCAACAGAGAGTAAAAAAAGAAAACAAAATTTCTGATAGTATTGTTTTGTCAAATTATTCATCTAACCCTACCGTTTTACTCCCGAAAATGGTATACACGGACCCGTTGAGCTTGTCTCGAGGCCTCCTATTTGTGATTTTAGTTTCTATTTTCAATCACCAACAATTATTTAATTTACCCAGCAAGGTTTTCTGAGTATAAAAAGGGCTCTGTCTCGTTTTTTTAGTGCAAAAACCAAGCAATATTTAAAATTAAATTAAGCGCGCGTATAATGTACATCATACTATGGTATTCATAAGCACATCATAATGCGCACGTCGTTCTTAAAATAATTTTTCAAAACACTATGTATGTATGGAATACTTGATTGTATAGTACAGACAGTAAAGTACGTACATGCATTTTTATTTTACATATTGTTATTAAAACGTTTTAGAAAGTGTGAGAACAAAACTCTCTCTCTCTATATATATATATATGCGGTTTTATGTTCAGAGATGGAAGGAAAATATCACATAGTTTATGACAGATACGAAAAATACATCATACTATTGGAGTGCTAAGATAGATTTTTCAAATTAAAAAAGCTTTTTAATTGAAAACTTAAAAAAAAAAAAAAAAGGTGTAACGCATTTAATTTATTTTGATTGTGTTACGATAAAAATATTTTTTTTGTACTTCTTGTATTGTAAAAAAAATAAAATAAAATTTGAAAACAGTTTAAAATAAATTATAGTTTCATATTGTTAATGTCATTTTTTTAATCATATTTGGATGAATTTTCTGAGTGACTACTTTTTATACAAAATTTCCACCACTAAGGATTGGCTCAAACACAAATTTCGTGGAAAACTGTATATATATATATTTTTTTTATGGCTGCTTTATGTCAAATTTTAGTTGTTTTTTTGTGTATTTGACCGTTTTTTTTCTAAGCTTTTTGGGTATTACTTTTTTAAATTCAAAAATTTGAAAATTGTACAGCGCATAAAGGACATAAGTTGATCTTTCAGAAAACGTTTCAACCGTCAAGATCGGAGCGATATCCTAGGCGCCGCTATCACAAAAACTCTATTATTTTTTGTTAAATTTGCGGTTGCTACGCGTCAAATTATAGTTGTTTATTCGTTCATTCACCGTAATTTTTACCGTTCTTTTATAAGTTTTATTTTCGATTTTTCGGGTATTACCATTTTGGAATTGAAAATTTGGCGAAACGTTGAGTACAGTGCACCAAGGATACAACAAGTTGGGCTTTCAGAAAACGTTTTAACCGTCAAGATCGGAGCAACATTCTAAAGCTCTATGCACGTCACAGACACAAAAAAAAACAAAAAATAGCTTCCTCGCTATCGCTCAGAATATAAAAAAAAATTCAAATTACTGCTCCGTAGAAAAACGAGAAGACGGACGAACGAACGAACACAGAGGGAAACCGTTCCGCGGCACTGCACTGAAATTACTTGTATTTTACGACATCACAGAGTGTTACAGCGCAATATAATACCACGTACTTGTATTGTCCGTCATTTTCTTCATTGTTTATTTATTTATTTTTTTTTCAATTTTCCGACGGACCTCTTGGAACGAACGCCTAACCCTTATAGTGTCGAGATATTATATTTTATATTATTATGTTTTTGACGTGTTCGCCGAATAATCAACGTTTTAGTGTTAAAGATATTTTCTCTAAAGTAAAATACAGTGTATACGATTACGAAAGGAAATATTCCGCGAAACTCGTTACGTTTAGTTTGTAGGACACATTAATGTCGGGAGACTGGTGTTTGTATGAAACTCGGCGCGAAATGAAATATCGATTGTGTTGTACGCGTCGACAACCTGGATTCAATTTTAAATACATAGGACGCTGTACACTGGAAAAGCTGATAATCACCAAATCTATTCGTATAGGTATTAGGTACCCTACTCATTTTACACTACGACACCTGTACTACAAAAAAAAAAAAAAAAAACGCCGTCATTAGGGCCTACAAGTGGAGGTAGATTTCCGACAGTTTTCGACTATGGCGAAAAATACTCTACAAGTTCAAAACTAAGCGATTTATGCACAAATTTAAACATACAATTTTATATTTATTCGAAAACAGAAGACAAATCAGTTCAGTCAATGCCGTAGTGTTGTTAAAATTACATATCCACCGCCGCAACACAATACTAATCGGCGATAACGTTAAACTTGCGTTTCTCAAAAACTACTCCTCCATCGATTTCGAAACAATTAGACGATACAAGACTTCAAATAAACATGTTTATTTTTCGAAAAATAAAAAGCAAACCGGTTCAACCGTTTTTGTTCTGTCGAATCAACAAAATGACGTACTCGCCACCACAGTTCCAACTGGTGATTTTAAACTCGATATTCTCAAAAACGTCATGACCGATTTTCATCGAAATCGCATAATACGCACAGTTTCAAATACGTAGCGTTATTTTTCCGGTAACAGAAAACGAAATGTTCAAATCGTTTTTGAGAAATCGTGGTTACAAAAAATGCCCATAAAAACATACGTATACATACACATAAACTTTTTAACGGTGGTTTCGGGGTCTGAGAGTCATGATTGGCGAAAATACGAAACAATTGTCCGAAAGTCCCGACATTGAATCGAATACAGTATGTAGATTTTTTTCTATAGAAATGTACCAAAAATTCAAATGAACCGCTTGATATACACGAAAATTTAGTGAACGCAATACTTATCGGACTCAGTAGCTGAAGTAACAATCGATCTACTGTATACTGTATTCACGGTATGGTAGTTGTAATTATGTGCGTGTTTTCACTCACCTGCAAAGTAAAAAAATTAAAAAAAATTATTTTAGAATGTATCAAAAGTCACAAGTAAACAGTATTAAAACTGTAACACACAGGTTAGGTAGTTAGGGACATTTTTCGTGGTTTTATGTAATTTCACGTTCGTCGATATGAGCTCTTCAAAGTTCTATACCGGTAATGCCAATATACTGTTTCTCATCGTCAATTTTTAAGAGCAACTTTATATCTCGCTTTATTTTATGTTGACCAAACAGTTTGACGGATAGTATTTTAGAAATTATTTGAAGACACGAATGAAAGTCAAATGTAAGTATTGTCACACCTAGCATTTGTTAATGCTTCCGAAAACAAAAACAAACGAAAATTCACGTATCACATCGTATAGTTTCTCGTGAATTTCAAATCGTTCAGCGAGTCGAGTTGAGATTTTTGAATTGGATTATTGGTTAATAAAGTATATTTTAATTTTCAATCCAAAATACGAATTAATGAACGAATAAAATTCCTAGGAAATCATCAGTTAGTTAAAATCTCTATAGATATGGTCGTACGACACCTCTCGATTATTAATCGAATACTATTTTTTGGTATTAGATTCATTTTTAAGTTTCTATTCAGATTTTCTTTTGATATTCATCCGGTGAGATATGTATTATACAACAATGATAAAAGCCAAATTCAATATTGAACTAATTAATACATTAGTTTATAGAACAATAATTCACAAAAACCAGGAAAAATAAATTTAAAGAAAACATGAAAATTAATAGGTATTTAATTTTTTTTTTCTATTTTTTGGGGTATTTTATTGACTACTCTTCGAGGTTCCATAAATCAGTAAATCTATATTTTAAAACTTTACTATAAATTTGCGATTTATTTTTTCCATAGTTAAATATGAAATTATGAATTATAGCATTAAATGAGTTGTTGTATATATTTATATACAAAACAATATAAGCAGGTACATACAGTACAACAGTACAAGTACATACAGCAAACAGATGACATAAAACGTTTAATTTATTTTATTTGAGTTTTCTATTGTTTTTTAGTAATTATTTGATGTCAAATGTATATCAAAGTATCAAAATAAAGTTTTTTAATATAATATTCAAACTTTATGTACAAATGTACGTTATATACTACAAGTCGTTTTATTGATAGGACTACTTGTTGTCGATTCTGGTAAAAAATGAATTAAAAATTTTGAAAGTTTCGATTTTGCATGTATGACGCTCATTCCGTAGCCCAAAACTTTTATGCAGAAAAAAAATACCAGTATAGATATCGCGTTTAATAAATATTATGTTTGTCATTATAAAAGTTGCGTGTTGCTTTTTGTTTTACAGATTTTTTTTTTTTTTAAGGCGAACATTATATTTTATGATTTAGTTATCATGGGGATTCGAGTTCGTTTATTATGAAAATGAGTGCATTGACGTTGTTAAGTTTTTGAGTCATTAAATTTACGGTCAATGCGTACTAAAAAATGTATAACAACGTTCCTATTTTAGGAAATTCGATGGCAGTGAATTTTTGTTTTTATTCGGATACGCAGTTTGAAAATGTGGACACCCAAAAGTTAAAAAAAAAAAACCGGATTCAACAAACATTATATAACTTTTATTTTATCTATAAAAAATAAAGGAATTTTTACGAAATGTTTTTAAAAAATACACACAAATAGTATGTAGTACTATTTGTACTGCTAGAGTACCAATAAATATATATGAAATATAGTAATAGCGTATAAAATAAATTAAGAATATTTCGAGCACGAGTGCAAAATACCTAATAAAATCGACTACAGAATGTAGCGGACACATCGTCGAGAATTCCGTTCCGAGACAACCAATTTACAAACGTTCGCCGGACGTTAATTACTATAAAACACAACTATCGCATAATACTACAAGGATCGGACATGAAGTTATCAATCGAGTTTCGGAGAACAGGATAAATGTGTGAAAATGTAAACTAGAATTCAGTGGTGTGGAGTGAGTTTCAAAATAGTGTATACGACAAAAACTAAAAATTAATTAAAAATATGTTCAGATACTATTACGCATGTGATTTTTGTGCTAATAGGATTTCCCTTTAGAAACGTTTGGAAGCAAACAATATAGCGTTGCCTCAAATCGTAATTTTGATTCCTTGGATTTTCCAAAACAAATTAAAACGAAATCCAATAAGTAAACGTGTCAACATCAGGCTAAAAGTAGGAGATTCGAAAAAAGAAAAAAGCCAATTTAAATTAAAATTTTTGTAAAGACTCGGGAATTAATTTGTTTTCGACTCTGAAAAAGAATATCATCAATAATATACAAATATATATATATATATAAAATAATTTATTTTTATTGCCTAAAATAATAAGTAACACGCGTTGTTTGATTTATAAACGAAATTACAATTCCATCGAGTTATGACTGTTTGCCTTCAATTATTAATTTTTTTTTCATAACCTTATGTTAGGTATTACGAGAATTTGCATAGAAACACGTCATTTAGAACAAAATAATCGAATCGTCTACACGCAATTCGTTAAAAAAAAAAACCGTATTCACTTTAGGTCGCGTGGATGCATTGACGAAGTAGCGACTACACTTTGGGTGGGTCACTGGTTTAGAAGTTGTGGTTCAAACGCATTATTTAATATCTGAACACAACGATTAATCGTTGCCTTTGAAAATACCATTCTGAGCGAGCTCAGTTGTCTAGTATACGTCCTGGTAATAACCAAATTTAACAATGGTCTAACCATTCCGACAAATGTACCCACGTATAAATAATATTAATTTCAATAACGTATGAAAATTTCAAACCATTTGGTCAGTTATTTGAGGAGTTAATTCGATTTAAGTATCAATCGCACAATAGCGCGTAATTTCATTGTTATAATTAAATTACATCATTTTTCAATACTTTTTTCAAAAGCTTTCAGAATCTACTGGACGGATTATTTTAAATTTTTTTTTACCAGATATTGTTTTACATAACCTATTTTGATTTTAATCCTTAAATAAAAAATTTATGTGAGTTACGAATATTTTTATAAAAATAAGTCAAAAGTATTTTTGATCATTTTCCAACTTGAAACGACTAAAAAAAAAAAAAAATGAGATGGAAATTTTTTAGTAGCGTATACATGTTGTTAACCTTGTGTTAAATTTTCAAAACTTTTTGTCGAAAATTACATAAGTATATCGCACAAAAACTACACGATGACATTTAACGTTTTAGCGGGTCACAATCAATATAGTATGATATACGTTATAGATTGGAGTTTAATCTTGGTTTTGTTCATACACTGTTATACATGTCTTTTCAATGCACAGCATCGAAAATTTTAACTAAAATACATTGATTTCTACAAAATTGATGAATGTATATTATTATAAAAAAGATTATTATAGATCGGTAAATGATAAAATTATGAGCGCGTGTGTGTTTGCTGCAGAAAACATTATAATGAATTAAAAAAAAAAAAATAAACAGTTTCACTCCTAAGTGTAATTATACTAAAATTTAAAAACTAATTTTTTATTTATATGACGTCTGCGTAAAAATGACCCACTCAGCAGTAAAATACGCGTAGTTTTCCTGCATTGGAGAAAATTTTAGCATAAAACGTTGTTTGGAAACATCTACAGTGGCGGCCCAAGTTCGTGGATGCTTTTTTATGTTCAGCAAAACGTGAAACATGTGAAATATGTTTTTATATATATATATAATCATACTTTATTTTCATTTGATTTTTATGTATAAAACTATACGTTAAGCAGGGGAATTTAAAACTAGTTTGTTTTTAATACGCTAAAATGAACAACAATAGTTTATAATTTTATGAGTTGCGAGTGTAACACGATGGCTTGTAATTACCTAGTTTCACTGATAAATTAAGGAGATCGACAAAAGATTACGCGACAAAAATATTGCACTCTAATCATTTTTACCAAACTTGAAAAAAAAAAGGTAATTTTTCCATGACGTTAATATTGCAGTTTATTTGTATTTTTTATTTAATGGTACATCACTTTTATAAATTTTGAATTTTATGATGAAATTTCATTCTCCCGTGCATAATGTTGGAAAGAAAGTCATAATAAATGTTATTACTGTTCGAAAAAGATATAATATTCTTGGTACCGCGGGAAATTCGATAATATTCATCTCTATTCGTAGAACTAAAAACTTAGAAAATGTACATAAATTACTGGTTTTACATCGCGACGATGTTATAAAACGAACGTTTTCGTGACGGTCGGTCGCTAACACACTCGAACGACCGAAAAACACTTTTCAAAATGGAATTTATTATGATATATTGTCCGCAGCGATAGAACGACATTCAGAAATGAAGAGTATGAATAATATGTGTAATTAAAAAATTATTTCGAGAACACATTAAATCACTAGAGCCATAAAAATTATCCGAAATTTCGAGGGCGGTTAGGTTATTATTCTGTTCGCCGAAAGCGGCTGCACACAATCACGTCTGTTTCAAAACGCGGACGTTTGTCTTCGTGGGTAAAGAGCGTGCGCATAGGGAAGGGCAAGTAATACCACTCCCTCGGCTTTTTATTTGGCCAATTATCTTAATCAATATACAAAATAAAAAAATAAACACAACATAAAGATTTTTTAAATTAAAAAAAAAAACATTTTTAAAATATTTTTCCCCCTTAACGAATTACGCCCTTGGGTTCTCGTTTATTTTCATTATTAATTTTCCACGCTGCGGCTTTGGTCCGTTCACGTAAAGGTATAATGACTGTTATAACATCGGTCCATTTGCGATGTACATACTATAGGTACAACACCGTTGTTGACCTATATCTGAATTTCTATGATATTATTATTATTACTACCGAGGGCTGCATATTATAATAATAATAATATTGTAGGCAACTTTAATATAAAAGATGAGAAGAATGCGACGGGGGCTCTGCTGTCAGCGATCGGCGATGTTCAAAACCTTTTCGCATAATATACTCTCGTCGAGTGCGTTTATAGTAAACCCGAAATACGCGCGTATTACGTATAATACGAGGATATATACCTGCAGTGTAAACTGACACCGTACACACACATTACAGGGACTTGAGTATTTAACATTTTTGCAGCAGTACACTTTAAGTCTGAATTTTGGAACTTGCGGGCAATATGAGTGAGCCGAGAGACACGGAAACGATAGGAGTGAAGGCTACTCGTTACGCTTACTATTTTAGATTCTGAGCGTAAGCGAAGAATGCGTTGTTTTTTTCACTGTGAACACTTTTTTTTTTTTTAAGGGTATGAGGAATGCTCTGATTTTTACGTTCAATACCTCTGGTCTCTGGATTCTAATTGCACTGCGGTGGGTACTTGAATGTTCAAAATCGAAAAAGTTACAATAAAAAAAGTAGGTCAAATTTGGCCAAAAACTTTAAAAATTACGGCAAACGTTGTTACGAACCTGATACGAATAGAAAAAAAAGAACAATTATTATGGCGGCCCAAATAATTGATTATGTTACTTTTTATGCATATTATTGGACTTTTAACTCTGGTGCAAAAATACGTTGAAGACTATAATTCGACTTTCACTTCTGTATAATACGATAGACAACAATATTATGCCGAACGTATTTTTGAAACAAACGATCTCGGTGCATAATGTGTTATGTGTACATCGAGTTGTATTCGTTCAACTCGACAGCTCCCCTTGATGATTGTGGTTAAAGTCGTAATTCGTATTGAAACAAATACGAGATGATGACTTTGTCGACAGAAAATAATATCATTATGATCGTTCTATTATAAAAACAAACACGATAATATGTACTGACAATGTAGGTGTACCTACGACTGTGCAGACGTGTTTGCGTATGACGCATTAATGAATTTCGTTAAACTCGGTTTGCTGTGGTGAATAATAATAATAATATTGACGTTTTCATCAAAACGTTTATTTTTTTCGGTTTGTCACATTTATGTAGACTATCGTAAACGTTTATTTCCAATAAAAAAGCAAAACGCCTATTTGTATATTCATAAATGCTTAACCGATTGCCAGATCACCAAAAAGAGTGATGGTAGAAGATAAAAAAAAAAAAAGAAATGCATCATTGTATTGGTGTCAAAACTGCACAGTTGCTGAGTTCAGTGAATCTGTTATTTTGCTGCGGATAACCGCTACGGAAAAAAAAAAAAACATCTTTGTATTGACGATGGGCATAAAATCCAATATCGATTATGCTGGTAAACAAAAACAGACGTTAGATATTTATAAAACTAGTGGAATATATTATTGACTAATCGAAACGTTAAATGCGATCGTTATAATTTGTTTGTTTTTTTTTTTCAAATAGTTGAATCTACTCGATAATTTGATTTCCATCGTTTATATAGTAGTCACTCATGCCCCAAATTATTTTTCTATAAGTGTAACACTAAATTAACAGAGTTTTTTTCTTCTCTCCTAAGACGTTTTTGTTGTAGCGCGTCGCATTTGACTTTAAAATCATTTAAAAAGTGTCTTTATCAACGATGGCCGACAGTATAAATAATCGTCCAAACATTTTATGCGATGCATAAATAAATTTTATCTATACTTCAAACATTTCAAAAAAAAAAGATGATACAGAAATACAAAACGGTTAAATGTGCCAGATAATTGCATTTTAAACTGGGGGACAAAAATGCATGATTAATCATAATAATAATTTACCTAAACCACCTCTTGAAAATTTACTTTATTTTTTTTTTTTTATAAATTGAGATAAATGCAGTTAAGCATTTTTTCTTTTTACTTTACATGAACATTATTACAGTACGATATTATTCGTATCTATATCATTCATACGTATGATTGGTATGTTTTTTTTTTATCTTTGAAGTACGTCTAGGTCGTTAAAAACTACTCATTTACATATATTAGAAAAACACTCCGTGCTAACTAAAAATTAATTTAAAAATACTGTATTTTTAATCGATGATATCAAGTCAGACATTATTATTAAATAATTTTTTGTTGCACGTACTAGGTTATGAGTTATATAATATAAAAATGTTGGTAGTTTGTAAAAGTGGGCAACAGTTATTTTACGAAAATAAAAAAGCCAAAGGCTGCAACATTTTTTTTCTGACTCTACTCCGCCAAAAATTGTACTAGTTGCCGAACGTTTTACAGATTAGCTCGTCACATTTAGTTATAACCTCCGTCGCACAGCGGTCCGAAACGTAATTTTAGCTGGAAAAATTATGTTTCACCATTTTTCAAGCATATTTTTAAAATTAAATATTCAAAATTCATGTAAGTGATAATCATGCAAAATCACGTAGGTACCCATAAAAGAAAATAAAGTTTTTGCAACTGTTTAATCACGCAAGAGATAACATCTCTGAGATATATCAGAGATATTATTTATATTATTGCAAAAATAATCCGAAAATACGTTCATTTTGTACCACTTTTTTTTTTTTTAAAAATCTTGTAATTCATGCAAATATCAACGAACATTTTTTTTTATTTAAACTGTTATATTCTTTGGATGCTGTATGGTAACACGGTAAAATATGTATTCGATATAATAATTCAAAAGTTGGAATTAGACCGGTTGAATTTGCGTTTTGGACCGCTGTGCGTCGTCAATTGATTCGTGAAATTTCGTCCGAGGATACTTTGTCCACACGATGACGAATTAAAGGTGAAAAAATCAATGAAAAAAAAAAAAAAACACGGTTTCACCACCGTCAACTTCGTCGGTTTCAAAACAGTACACACGATTACGTGAGTTATACGATCCCATTCGGAGTGTGCGCCGAGCCGAGGATCGAAAGACATTTCACGGCAGCTGAATTTGAATCGGAAATTGTATGTGCTCCCAAAGGTATCGTCGTATCGTATTGGTGTTGGGGGTCTTTTCTCGTGAAACAGGTGTATCGCGTGTAAAAGATCTCTTTTTCTCTTCACAGCGATACCCGAGAATATTATATACACGCGTGCTTTGGTACGTAAAAAGTAGACTTTTTTTTTTTTAAAGAAAAAAATATTCGAAATACTCAACGGGGTCCGGTTTTTGACGCAGTAAGATCGAAGGTATATTTTTTACGTTTCCGTGCGCGCAACGCTGTGTCAACGTGTACATCAAAAGAATGTGTACATTAAATTTTTTTTTTCACGAAAATTCGTTATTTGACTTGACGTTTCTATTTCAAAAAACGCGATTCGACGCTATAACATATACTCTGAAACAGATGCGAAAATCGGACGGTGAAATTTCGTCATTTGGCCGATTGCAGGGACGCCAAATGTGGTGGTGACAACAAAATAAAGTAGAAACAACAAAACAAAAAGCCGAAATCAGTCTGGGTAGTTTGACGGAGAAGCGACCACGCTTCGGGTGGGTTTGGAGATTGTGGTTCAAACGTACTATTTAATATCTGAGAGCGATAATAAATTTGATGGCCTTGGAAAAAACGATTCTAAGTGAATTCAGTTATTTTTGTCCAGGTAAAAACTCAGTTCAACAATAAAAATGGTCAGAAAACTCAAAAAGTCGTATCCACGTTCAAAAAAAAAAAAATATATTTATTAAAACATAACCGGAAGAGGAAATTAAACGATGGGTGGGCATGGCTAAGACTGCGATTTCCAAACTTGTTAAAATATGGAAGGATCATCACAAACGGAACGAAGCTATATCTAATGAAAACACCAATATTCCCTATAATGAGACATATGGCTCCAAATCATGGACCCTAAATGTACCGTGGCAACGAAGAATAGAAGCATTTTAAATGGCTGAATGTAGAAGAATGTTACAAATTTTATGGACGGCCGACCATAAAACAAATGTATCTATAATACAGAAACTTAAAATACAAGCCCAAGACCGTCTCTGTTGATAACAATTCAGAGCCAAATACTCGAATTCTTTGGCCACGTGTTACAAGAAGAGATGGTATTGAAAAGGATATTATTCGAGGAAAAGTTGAAGGAAAGATGAGCAGAGGTAAGACCCCATCGGCTATACGGTCCAGATTAAAACCCTAACACAAATGTCAATGTCAGAAAGCGTCTGGAATACAGAGAATAGAGAGTCCTGGAGAAATGTGTCCAACCGAAACAACATACTCACATGAATGTCACGACGTTCGAAATAGAAGATAAAGAAGAAGAATTAAACGTGAATCGTGTGGAGTATAAAACTGTTGACGCGTGGAAATAGCGCCTAGATGGTATACAATCAAAGGAATGGAGAAAATCAAACTCGATATGAGCCGTCACTATATAGAGACAGCTGATATCCGGCTGAATGGGCTGCCTCCTCTTTCAAGCGAATATTACGTCGTGTGTACACAGTGTTATGTGTATATGCAAATTATGTAAACGCTCGATGTAAACACGGATTTAATTAAAATTCGTTTTAGTTTTGTCATTTTGAAATTGATCGGTAAACGTAATATAAACATACAACGTTCCTAACACTCTCGACGCGTTTGTTCGTCATATTATTATCATATAGTAGCTTATTGTTATTTCTGTATATTCGTGATTTTTACGAGTGTAGTGACAAGAATGTATTAGTTTTCATACAATACGTGTGTTTTTTTATTTGTATATTTTTTTTTCACCACTATGTAATCACGATGACTTCTTCAATAACGCTTCTACTTTTAAAGTCAGTACCTGCAACGATAGGACGAAATTGGTACATTGAGAGATTATAGATTCAAGCGTAAAAAAATAATAAAGTTACAATAAAAAAACTAAGCAGAAATTAAGGAAAACGCGTTAAAATTTACGGCAAAAGTGTTTTTGACATAATCGATTTAGATTTTTAGACATGACTTCCGCAATAACGATCGAAATGAAAGATACAGGTCTGATACAAATTTCAAAACATTTCAAAACATTTTTAGTTAAATATAGAACTTTGAAATTTTCATTGTTTTTATAATTTTCGTTCGATAAAAAATTTAGCTTTCCATAAAAAGTTTTGAAAATGTTTTACAAGGTTTCCAACACGTAAACACATAGGTTACTAAAATTTTTCGAAATTCCGTAGTCATATTTTTTATATTTAGTTGTTTACAGTATGAAAAATTGTCATACCTTTGATTATTTTTGAAAAAAATTCACAACTCACAAAAATTTGTTATTTAAGATTTGAAAATTAAATATGTTACGTAAAACAAAATTTGTTATCCAAATAAAAAAAAAAATTAAAAATTCCGGACAAATGGTTTCCAAACGCGCACATTAATGTATTAAAAAACGGTGTTTATTTAATTATAACAATGAAATTACGCACTGTTGTGCATTTGAAACTAAAATGGTAATAACATAAAATAATGTTCCCAATGGTTTTTACACGTTATCTAAATTAATAAACTATACTAAACTTCGTGACTAATTTATTCATTTCTTAATCTCTCTTTTTCTCTATTTGAGTCACTGAGCTCATTCAGAATCGTTATTTTCGTTAGCAATTTTGAATTGCCAACAGATTTAACATACAACTTCTATATAAACCATCCAAAACAGTGACCCACAGCATCAAACGTGACCTAAAGTGATTCCGGCTTTCTTTCTTTCTAAAATAAATAAAAATTCTAAGTAATAAAAAAAAAAAAACAAACCAAAAACACATATGTTGAAGATTAGTTTTTATTTAAAGTTTAGAACTAACAGTTTAAATACTGTGCACGTTTGAAACACTAAAATTTTGAAAGTTTTAATTTGAATAGTCAATATCATATTTTTATGAGTTGGTTGAGTTGTGATTCACAAACTTCATTGTTTTACTTTTATTATCTTGATTGGTAAATCAATGTGATAGCTAAACTTATGCGCTTTATTAAGTATATATTTTCAAATAATAGTAAGCATTTGAAATTTGAACGGCCTACCGTTGTCGGATGTTTTAAATTATTTTTTGTTTACTCGTTTATATAAAAATAATAAATTTTTTATCATATTATACAACTTTTGATAAGAACCTGTGCTCATAGGTTTTATTTTAGGATACTTATACATTATTTATATTTAAATGCGATTTGATGATAATAATACGATTTCTGTATGATACTTTCTGTAACTCACACTAGCAACTGCTATACGAAATATTTATTCTGTATTTTACGATTTCAGCCATGCAACATCTAATTTTAAACATCCTGTACGTCGATGTATATTTAATATCGTATATGTATCTCACAAATGTTCTTAAATTATTGACATTATAGTTATATAATGTTGGATTCTACAACATCAAAAAGTTCTTTTTCTTTTTTTACGTCAAAAATTGAAAGAACTGCCCTTGTACAATACTGATCTCGTTAAACTTTCAACGAGTGTACATATAACGTGTAACGTAATATGAATGCTAAATGTGGTCTTTTGAAGAGCAAGAAATATAATTTATTGTAAGAGTATGAACAAGTACGATGATAAAACGAAAAAGAAACCAAGTGAATACTCTTTTTTACAATACAGTCTCAACTTTTTACTTTGTGCTTATATATTTATATATATATATATATGTTTGTTATAACAGAACAAAATACTGCGTGATTTTGTTATTCGACCACATTTTTTAAGAATCATACGAATGGTAGTTTTAATTTATTATGCAGTTCTATAAGACGAGAAACAATATTATTAATTTATGATATTATAATTTGTCTTGACATTGGCTCAGTGGACTGGAGAGATGTGAACTAAAACTAAACAGCTTAGGTTTTTTTCTAGGAAAACATTATAATTCGATACTAAAATTGAAGACACAATTTTTAACATAATGGATGATACGGTTAGTAGTTTTAAAATCATGTTTCACCCGCCATTCCGGAAAAACAAGAGATTCATTATTATTTTACTAAACAAAACATATAATATATTTTGTAAATTACCCTATAACTTACGAAATTCAATTGTTTCTCTGGAAAACCGGTAGCTACCACCGTAAAAGACTCATGATAACGCTGGAATAACGTGTTTGTCTGTTTTTAATTGATGATGTTTTTCTTTCCGTGATTACTTAACAATTTTAGTAGAGGTGCTCCGATCTTTACATTCGTATATCATTTCAAAAGATAGGTAATTAGCTCGAAACGATATACTTCAATTCAAGAATTGTTCCATTGTCTCTTGAATTATTATAATGAAAAAGTTATAGTTTTTGAAAATGTATCGAGAGACTTGACATTTTTATGCGTAATTTGGATGAGTATACAAAACTGACGAACAAATGAAATTGGAATAGATTTTCACAGTGTTTTTTTTTTTTTTTTAATTTTGAAAATGTTTGTTTTTGTGACAAAAAAAAAGGCTACGTTTCAAATAAAAACAATAAATATCATATTTTTGTTAGACGGCAGAAAAACAAAATGGTTCGTCTAGGTACTACGGTACAACAATCAAACAGAGCGGGGAAATATAATTCGGTTAAAGATTTATATTAATTCTCTAACAATTGTTTCCGTTGAGTGGTCTCAATAGTAGATGATGATCGGAAATTTGTGGCGAAGACCCATTCTAAAGTATTCTCAAGAGAGTTCTCAGAAATATGTTTCGTATGATTAAGAACTTTTCAACGAAAAATAAGTAGGTATACAAACATATAGATATATTAAATACACCCAATAATTAAAATAAATAGGAATTCTTTAAACCTATAAGTACACTGAAAGTAATAATATTTGGTTTCTGCTCAAATAATCTAGATTAGTACTTTTATAACAACTCACTGTTTGCTCCGATCAAATCATTTTAACTAAATATATATATATATATATATATATATAATGCATACGTATGTTACGGTAATCAATCGTAAGTCATTTTAAAGATCAAAACATAGTAATCGATACAAGAAATCATTTGTTTGGAGTGAAAAAAAATTTTAACGATTTAAATGGTTATATTATTTTTTATCGCGTTTTTCATATCATACGATGAGTTACTAACATGATTTAGAAACGTTTTGCCACCGGTACAAAGGAAGTTGAGTTGATGAAAAGCAATTTCGAACTCGGGGGTTAAAAATATTTTTGTTGGAGGAAAAAACGAAGTATATGCCTAGGCGTTTAAAATTTTATTTAAAAAAGCCGGGATTGCTCTATGTCTCACGGGTAATTTACAGAGTAGCGACTACGTTTTGGGTGGGTCACTGGTTTGGAGATTGTAGTTCAAACGTATTATTTAATAAAAACAATGATAAATCATTGGCTTTAAAAAAAAAACGATTCCGAGCGAGCTCAGTTATCTAGCATACTTTCTGGATTTTATCATTATTTAACAAAAAATATACTTAGAAAATTATTAAAAAACACCTAGCAAAAACGTTTTAATCTTTCATAACGTATTAAATCAATTGAGTGCATAAAAGTTTGAATACGATATGGAATAACTTTTTATAACGATAGTTTAATAGGTATAGCCGTTCTGACGCCAGATTTGGCAATTTCGTTTTCGATTGTCGTTTTCGGCACATAACTAAGAATATAATAAAAATATCAAAAAATGTTTGAAAAAAATAAAGCTTAAAGCCGAAATCCTAACTTTTGTGTGTTTTCAACGTAACGATCGGAGCACTACTTTTACCCGAAAACGTCTCTACAAACATGAAAATATTAAATTATTTGTCGTTTTGGTTTTTGGGCTAAAACACAAAAAGTAAGCAAAGTAAAAAAAATACCAAGTTCCACCGGAGTTTATAAACATTTTGTTAGAGGTACTGATTTTGAAAATCAGAGCATTCCTTCTATACTACGAAAACTTCATCTCAAATCTCAAAATTTCAAACTTTTCACCGTAAGATTCTCCGAAATTCCCAATTTTTTTTTTGGTTTTTGGGGTTCGAATAAAGTATTAGGGCAAGATAAATAATTGTTTACGAGAATGAGACTCGATAAGTTTCAGTTATTTCTATGGCTGAACGCGAAGGGTAAACACACACGCGTGTGTTGACGACAACCACGACAACTATACGTCACCAAATGGATTTTCGAGAGCACCGTACAATAATGTGCACCGGTGAGAGACGTCGAAGAAGACGACGATGTTTTTGAGTGGACTGTGCATACAATAAATGTGTAAGTACTGTGTGTACACATTCATACCACATAAATCATTTACGAAAACAACGTCGACGTGTAATTGAGGTTTTTAAGAGAAAATAATTTGCGAGTGAAAGCTAAAAAAAAAAAAAAATAATTATTTGCGCTTGTTCTTTATTTTTTTTCTTTCGCGTCGCTCGTCAAAAGGACGTTTTTATAACGAGCTCTTATACTGCCCTTAATGTTTTGCGGTAGAACGTCGTCAGCTAAAATGTTCTCATAGAAAAAAAAAAAAAATGCAGTAAGGAAAGAATAACACGTTGAAATTTAAAAAAGCAAAAAAAAAAATTTTTCTGTATTAAATAAATTATGTTGGCCAATTATGCGACAAGAAGTTTACATTTTCACTCGATTTTAAACGTTTTTTGTGTATAAATGTAAATTTAGTTTTTTCAACGAATCAATTTATGTTTTAAATGTTAATAAAAACATTTTTAAATTAGATATTTTAAATATTGTATTAGAAATAGCCTTTTGGTTATTTAAAAAAATAACGTTCTCGTAAATGATAACGATAATATATTCATCGCGCCTTTAATGTTATGAAAACTCGTATCGGCACTAATATGTACCAGTAGGTACAAGATGTCTAGACAAAAATAATTTTTAAATTCTGTTTCGAAATCGTACTTGGCAATGGCTTGAAACAAAAAAACTAAACGAGAACAACACATTTTTACTGAAATATCGCATTTTCTCTCTAGTAAGTATATTGCGATATTAAACGTGTATAATATGAAAAATGGGATTTCACGTCTGCGCCAATTCAAACGAGTTTCGCGGATTTCGTATTGATCTTATTACATCTATTAAAATGTCATCAAACGTTACTGCGTCTTGTTGTTTTTTCTAATTAATATCCGCCGTAAAACGGTTTACGGTTTCCGGAAGTTGTTTTTATTTTACGGCAAACGGTGTGTAAAAATTTAATCAGTATATTAGTAATGGGTTATAGTATAGTCTTTTTTGTGTAAACGGTACACGCGTTTTATAGGATATTTAATTTATCGTCACTGCGGCGATGTCAACTATTCGTTTGATTTATAACACAGATAAAATATTAGATAATAAATAGTATCTAAAAAAAAAATAAAGATGTCTATATAATTCTTAAAAAAATTGTAAAGCGCGTGGTTTAACGTAAACCGCGTAGCATTTATATCAAAAAGGGAAACAGCGGTCTGAAATATGGTTTCAAAAGAACAAAATGGAATTTTGCAATTTGAAAACAAAATAATATTATATCAATTATTTCGTGTACTATTGGCAGAGCATAAAAAACGGATAAAGTTGTTGAAAATGTTATACGACTCCAAATGTATACGATGGTATAACGATGGCATATTTAATTTTAAGTTAAGTATGCACACTCGGAATGTTCGGAAGTATGATGAAAAAGAAACCGTTTACGCCGTTTGAGGTATAACATCGTATATTATTTTAGTACACTGTAAAATATTTATTGAAGTCTAGAAAATAAATGAAAGATATTGCAATTTTTATTATTATTTTATTTTTTTAGATTCTGAGCGACGAGCGAGGAATGTATTGTTTTTACAATGATGTTATTTTTATTTCTGTCAACGTATTGATGGAATGCTGATTTTAAAATGTCAGAACTTTTCTAAAAGGCTTACGGATTCCCATTGTACTTTATTTGAAGTTTTTTGTTCTTTAAATCTCGCAGATTTTTGAGTTTTACCCCAAAAACCAAAAAAAGAAATTGAGAATTTTACGGCGAAAATTTGGAAATTTTCAGGTTCGTAACGGCGTTTTCGGGTAGAAGGAGTTACCTTAAACATCACCACATAAAAGATGGAATTTCGGCTTTAAATTTTGTTTCATTTTAAGAATTTTCGATATTTTGATTATTGTCTGAGTTATGTGCGGAAAACTATGAAAATGGCGAAATCGCCGAATCCGACGTCAGAACGGCTATTAAACTAACGTTATGAAAAATTATTTCATGTCGTTTTCAAACTTTTTTGTACTCAATTATTTTAATACGTTATGAAAAATTGGGAAAAGTTTTTTCTATAATACACAGTTTTTTCCCCTCCATGTACGTAGTAATCGGCGATCTTTTTACCTTACATAATAGGTTGTTTTACCTAGATTTTTTAACTATTTTTTTTTTCTACGTATATACAACAGGAGTAGTTGGCGATCTTTTAATTCTCACCCAGGACTTATCGTAATAGGCAGCTCGCTAAGAATCTTTTTTTGAATGCAATGATTCACCGTTTTAGTTACTAATCTAGAAACAAAATTACCATAGAAGACGTTCGAACACGGTCGAGATGACGCGATTGAAGAAGTTAAGAAAATACCAAAACTAACTATAAAGTTTTGCGAGAATCGAAAGCGTTTGGTTAGGGAAATAAGTCAAATTCTCGTTGTTAAATTCACGAGCACATAGTATTTCGCTGGATTCGCTTACAATATAATTCAACTCTTTGACTTTGACGAGAACGCCAAACTTCCGACGTCGTGCAAAGTTAATGCGTTTTATATACACCTATACGGCCAGTGACTATATAACGTTGTTTTCGTATTCGCGGCCAGCGATAAATTTAAACGTAATTTATACACTACTCGGCCCGGCTGTTCCGCTAGAACGCGTCGCTTGGACCGCGAGAAGCGTTATAAGCCCGTTTCCCGAGACTTTTGACTGGCGTAAATTTACACGATCGCCACTCAAAGTCGCAACTAAATAATACGTAAAATCTAGTTAATTTTAGTCTAAACGCATCGTATCCCGTTCAAAGCCGCGAGAATAAATTTGGCAGTATACCTGTGTGCATATCAAACTTTTGAAGAAATAAAAAACGCTGAAAAATTGTGAAAAGGTGCACGATATTTTAGATTCTGAGCGACGAGCGAGGAATGTATTGTTTTTACAATGATGTTTTTTTCCCCCTGTCAACCGGATAGAAGGAATGCTCAGATTTTTAAAGTCAATATCTCTACTTTGAGTTTTACAAAAACAAAAAAAACAAAACCCGAGAATTTTACAGCAATAAATTTGAAGTTTTTAAAAACGTTCTCGGGTAAAAAGAGTACTTACTCCAATCGTTTCGTTGAATTACACATAAAAGTTGGGATTTCGGATTTAAATGTTATTTAACTCGTAGTATTTTTCGATATTTTGATTATTTTCTGAGTTATGTGCCCCCCAAAACGACAAAAATCACGAAATCGTCAAACCCGGCGTCGGACGTGTCGATTTAGTTTTTTGGCCATAACATCAAAAAAAATAAAAAAATGATCGGAACGAGCTGAAACTCGACATTAAAACACGAAAGGTACAGGTTTTTATATACTTTATTTTTATTTTTCAAATGTTTTAAATGATACACTTTTATCACAATAATAGGCTACAGCTGCTGGTATTGCGTTCCATCGGGTTATAGAGAAAATTGCACATTTTACGATGGATTCACGTGAAAACGAATCGCGCAAATATCATTATGTAACTTGGTAGAATATTTTTTTAAAAATAATCGGTTGTATAAATACACGTGAATGTTTCGAAAATGAATACTACTGGATAGCGTTTATATCGTTGTGTGCTAAATCTACGTACAAACTGCGATGACCATTCGATTTTATGTCGTCGTCTTAATCGACTCGTGGTCTGTTTAAGTACGTATATCTGCTCAAGGTATATAGTCGGCCGCAAAAGAATGGAGGAAAAAGAAATAGGTAAAACGAACAAAAAATTACATAAAACCAATAACGGTCTGCGTTTCGTTATATATATAGCGCGATCAACGAAACAAATACTCGTATTATGAACATCGGACTTAATCTCACGTGGAACATCGCCCGAAGTCAGTTTGAACCGTTTTTCTCCTGATAATTTGCAGTTTCCCGAAACTAGTGTCTCTGTTTCGTTAAAAAAAAAAAAAAGTTACACGCAAACGATTTTGAGTTTGGCAGAAAACCTATATGGGTTTAGAAGCGACTTTTTTTGTTGTAGAAATCGTATATTCGTTACGGGTATTAGTTACCAGCCGCTATACGAAAAAAGTATATTTTTGTTGATCGATTTAGACCGATTGTAAAAATAATAGCATTTTCGTCGACTTTTGCCGTTTTTACGCCGTAAAACTTTTCATTTATTCAGTTCGAGTATTATCGAATTCGAGGTTTAAGCGTTTTGAGAATTTTCGTTTTTACGTCCTCGTTGATGGACGCGGCCGGACTCGCGCCGACCATCCAACGTGTCAATTTTGATACAGGTTTATGACGTTACATTATAATCGCGCCGTCGTATACGAAAATATGAACGCCCACTTGAAATAACGTTTCTCTCTGTTCGTAAGAGCGACTCGTCGTTAAACATTTCTCGTTTTTACCATAATAACTATGAATAAAGTCCGCGTGTTGCGCGCACTGCAGGCCACCAGCGGTCGATTTCGACCAGTTTGATGTGCGTCCCTCGGACGGTGCATTCAATAATACAACAATTTGATTTCGCACTAATTTAATAATACTATATATATACATTATATAGGTAGCGACCATTTTGCTTCGCCGGCCAAATTGAATTTAAGGGACGGCCGTGGAAAACAACATCGCACACAGTATCGTGTTACGCCCGTGTACGCGCTCTCCTTTCACATTAAATTCGTTTCGGCGTGTCACGGCGTAACAACAGTGAACATTACACGGTGCGACGGGCCGATACGCGAAACAGAACAGTGGCGGCGCTGCTAGGCGTGGGCCAAGTGGGCCATTGGCCTCGCACCTAAAAGGCCCTCGCGGGACTTAACCGTAGAAAAATATGGCCGAAAAAGGGCCCATTTAAGTCTACTTCACCCACGTGTAAATTTCACCTCGCGCCGCCACTGAAACAGAACCGTTACCGTAGAAAAAGGCCGGCGGATTCTACACGCGATTCGCGTAAATCGTCACACTGAGCAAAACTGTACAGTGCTAAAATCGTATACTACAATCGTTCAACGTTAAAAACGTATTTAAACAGGTTATAGAGCCGTTCTGTACGTTTTACAAATTAACGATAGAAAAATTACGCAAAGCCCGCCGCAACGTCCGAACATCTCCGTCGAAAAGAAAATGATTATCTCCCACGATATACAAGTTTTACACGATCTCAACGTCTTGTCCGTCCGGTATAGAAAAATAAAAAGACGCCGTGTCTTGAACCGAAAAACTTCGCTTCTTTTCGTCACTGCGCGTATTCTGTACGTGACACAACCGAAAAACTTACCAGAATTATCTCCAACGTCGTGAACTCGACAAAAAGTAAAAGCGAATATCAACAGAACCCGAAAGAAAAGTTGTAGAATTATCTTTTTTTTTAAAAGTTTAATGAAACATATCCGCTGAAACAGTGCGCTGAGTTAATTACACTGGGCTGATTAAATTACGTTTTTTTTTTTTCTTGTTTAAACGAAAGTCTACACGATACGAAAACAAGGAACAAACGCGCGCGTAGTGTTGGCTCGAGGGCAGAGTGATCGAGTAAGTAAAACCGCAAATTTTCCACCGCTGGGGGGTCCGGCGAACGTTTCGAGAACGAAAAATACTTACAAATTACGAACCGTAGTAACCGACAATATTCTGTTGGTAACGATTGGGCCGAAACGGAGGGACTAACTTCACGGACGTTGGCTCGCTTTCTCGACGTGTTTTATTATAGAAAAAATACGAATAAAATTGAACCGAACGAAACGGAATGATCGAAATCCCAGAAACGCTTTCAAAAACGAACCGATTTTTCTTATGCGGCCCGCGTTCGTCAAGAGTTGTTACGAACAAGCCGGCGACGACTTTCACCGCGTGTCACGCGAAATTGCTGTTTTCCACTTTCCATCGTGAAACTTTACTAATTTTAATCGAACAGTACACGACATTTCTATAGTACATCTGCGATCACGTGCGAAATTCCGATGGTTACGCGGCCAGTGGAGGTGAATAATCGTCGGTGAATTACGATCGTCAAACAGTCGCCGCGGTTACTCTCGGGAAATTCGTCCGAATATTACAATATATCTTGTTAGCCGATCACATCGCGTTGACGAACGCGACCAACGAGCAAACAATGATTCCTTCGTCCGAAACTAAGTCGACGTACTGTTCCGAATATAATATACTTGTTGTCATCGAAATTTCGACGCGTAACAAAAAGACCGCGGAATTTCTCGTTTTCGATACCATACCGATAACCGAATTTAAAACTGTTATTGTACGAATCGAACATCAAAATTCAAATGTATTTTTGTTTTTGTCGGACACGGAGTGATCCATGCGTGAGCCATCCACAATGAAAAATGATCGGCACGAATACAAAGTGTGTGAATTTACAAAGTCTTCGGCGTATCGCATATTATTTAAATAACGCGACGTACTACTACTGTCTCAGTAAACGTATAAAAATGAGATTTTAATTTAAGGAAACAGCAGTGTTGACGACGACGCTGCCTGTCACACACGTTGCAATATGTGGGTCATAATTTTAACGTACTGTTTTCGGGTATAAACAATATCATAACGTTATAATAAGCTATTAGCTTAAGAAATTAGAATAGTTTTCAATGTCTTTTGATTTTTTTTTTTCGTATGGATTTTTATAAACCAACCGTGATTCGGTTATTATTATAAATTTTCCCCGTTAAAGATCGTTTAGCCACAAAACGACGGTTTATTTTTTCGCGTTTAGGTTTTTTCCCGATTTAATTTAAAGTACGGTAAAAATTCACGTTTATAGGGACATAATTTGATTTTATTATTTTTTACTGCTGCTCGTCAACAATATTATCTCTCTTTCGACGACGACAACGACGACGACGTTCTCGGCAAAAAATAATAAAACCTAACCAATAATAATTAGAGGAGTTTAAAAACCGTCCGCGACAGCCGACAGGTGACAACGTCGGCGTTTACGCAACAACTATTTTACGAAGATTATTAAATATTTTTTCCGAGTAGTTACAGTTCTGCGTGATCGCGACAAGGAATAAAAGAGAAAAATTGCAATATTTTTATAAGATTTTCGCAAATGTACGATTTCGTTTTACGCAACGAATAAAACCGATTTAAAATTTTTCCGAATGTACGGGATATTTTCACCGCAGGAAATAATCAAACTAACGGAAATGTTAACACCATTTTAAATTAAATCGTATGAGCATTGTAATTGGCGCTTGGTCGTGGAGAGGAAAATAAAATTCTCCGAAAAAACATTGATTCCGTCCTATGGTTTATTGTGAAGTCAACGAAAACAAGAATATTTTATAGTGCACATACCTACGTAAAGAAAATCTTTATCACCGAACGAAACACGCGTTACACAAATAATGTCAAACGACTATGTATATGGGACATTTATAGTAAACTACAACTCGTAGTAAAATATCAAGGAATTTTCTAGCTTTATTTGCAACACCAGAGACTGTTTTTTAACACTTTTGCTGCAAAACATTTTATTAGACCTCAATGGGAACTTGGTTGGATACTCAAGTAAGCCGTGTGACACGAAAAAGTCACTATGAGACGCACATTTACCTTTTTTTTTTTTTTTTTAATTTGGTATAAAACATTTTGGTAACTTTTTTTATTATCGGCTTTAAATTAGTTGGACGCTATAAACAATAGTTTCTAACCAAATTCATTGTTTTTGTCTTCTTCGATAACATAACAACCCTATACTATATTCTAGTTCAATTTTTCAGGTATCTACCTTATCAGTATAATATTGTATTTAATCGTTAGAAAAAATATTACAGAGTACTTAACTGAATTATGAAGTAGGATTGACAAACTTGTAATAAAAAAAAAAAAAAAACATAAAAAAAATACAGGTACAGTATAAGCTGTATAATACGCGTGATATTATAAGATATAACAACGAACATGAAACATGTAACGAGTGAATTTGCTATAAAACAAAGTAGTAGAGGTTTGGATCGTTATAATAGATTATAAATCGTACAGAAAACTATAAAATATTAATATTTGTCATCAAATCAAGAATGAATTAAGCTACGGATCCTCAGGAAAAAAAAAAGTATATATAATATTCTTTTTTAAACTGCTTTCATGGCGTCAAAAGTATATTTATCTACGATTCGACAAATTCGAGTTTCTAATCGTTTTGAATACCATGTTACCGTTAATTAGGTAAGTCGGGTCTTGTAGACGTTCGTATATAATATATTAATCGTTTCTATTCCTTTAAGCCAACGAAAAATGGTTTTTTTTCAAACAACCATAATTGTTTGTTTCGGATTTCGTTAATTAATAAATTAGGTGTTCCCAAAGTTCTTTCCCAAAATCCAATAACTTAATCGTTGGTCAATGTTGTTCGTGTGCCTGTTTTTAATTTGTACGTCGTACCTTAACTATACGCGAAATACATTTAAATGTTAACTCATCTTAAATAATTTTAATCTTCGTTAATGAAATGTAATTGATTTTTGGAGAATTAACCGTAATGGCGTGTCGATACACGTCTATTTATCTACACAGTCTTAACGCTGGTCGGGGAAACGTTTCGCATTAGTGGTCTCCGCGGGTGGTGGTGGCGCGCAAGAAACACGGTATTTTGTCGGATCGCGGAACACGAGCGGCGTTTCGTTTTGCATATTTTTGCATTTCCAGCGCAGTTTTTCACGCGTTCGTACAGGATGGCCCTCGTCCACGTATTCTCGGTCGATTCCACAGTATCTTATGAATACATTTTTTTTTTTTCCAATTCCATTCCTGTATAATCGTCGTAACGCGGACGTTTTGTTTGGATAGTCTTACGTCTGGATTTATATCCGAACGAAACAAACAGATTTTCGCGCAGTCTATACATAGTCCTACTACCCGAAAATCGGTATTTCAATATCGCGCTCGTTACACATAATTAACGCGAAACCTAAAACGCATTAGACATTTCGGGTTCAGAACAGAAACACTGCCTAACTGTTGATACTCGCGATGTGTCTCGCGTCCACCGAAGTGTTATTTAGAATATTTTAAGAGTGGAAAACCAAGGGAACGGAACATGTCCGAATAATGCGATGTTGCGCACGCGCTGCACACAGCAAAAACACACATTTTCCCGAAACTATTCTACGTTGTCGTTTCGTACGAAATTTTGAGCAAAAAAAAATTATGATCGCCCGCAAGTGTAGAGAATTACTAACGTCCGGTTTCAACGAATTTTACGAGAATCGGGAAACAAGGACCAAGAAAAAGAACCGTAGTGGCTGGACGTCAGGAAGAAAGTCATCCTGTACTTTCGCAGCTACCTACCCTAGGCTTTGGCGGTGGCGACTGCCTCGTTAATACAGATGTATTTGTATAACCTTTTCGGCATCATTCCGCCCCCCACGACTACTTACTCCGCCTAAATTATAATTTTCAATAAAAAAAATCCACGGCGATAAATCTAAATTCGGTGAATTCCGTGCGATAATATTCTACGTCCGAGTCAGTTTTTTTTTTTTTTGGAGGATTTTTTTTTTTTAATACGGCTGAGGTTCGCAATAAATCCGTACAAACAATACTCATCTCGCTATTTAATCGTGCACGATCCGTCACGGGCACAGTTTTTTTCAACGACGTATTCTTCGGTCGAATTATTATCGAATAATTGTGCGTACCTATACGGTGAAAACCAAATCGTCTCTGCAGTAGTGTAAAAAATACGGTGTATACACTTTGCAGCTGTTTATATATATATATATTGTTCCTGAAAAAAAAAAAAAGTAAAAAATTGTGCCCGTGTCAAAACCTTTGAGCTATAGTTTAATTATATATCTGACGTATTATTAATACAGGTAATATTGGAACCGTCGGGTCCTATTATTATTATTATTTGACATTATTTCACGCTACGTTGCATTTTCACGGGGAAAAATAAAACAAAACGTTTCATTTTTTTCACTTACGAAATGTTGTAAAATATATTTTCAACAATAATTATTGTTTGAAATTATTAAATTTCATTATTAATTGGAAACGAACCAGTACAAACAGTCGCATTGACTACTTGTACTGTATAAATGGTTTATTCAAGGGAACCGTAATTAGTTTTTTTTTTCCCCCGTCTATCTGCGCTCACAAATAATTTTTGTTTCTTTATTGCCAAACGTATACGGATTGATCGAACTATATGCGATTGGAATTCTGAAAACTGATTTGAATATTACACAAAGTCTACTCGAAGAACAGTTTTGTTTGTTCTTCTTAGGTTTGCCGAAAATTAGAAATAATTTATTTCATTTTCTTCAATTTAGGCTCGTATAAATTCGGGGAATAAAACAAAAAATGTGAAAGTACAGTTCTCGAGTACATTTCATTTATGAATTCAAATCAGTTTTCAGATTCCTTATTTTGGATCTTTTGTAATACGTTTGGCAAGAGTCGCGTCTAATATCCTATGTAAATCGTGTGTGATGGTCGAAGAAGAAACTCGTGGTCCCCGATTATTTTCTGATATTTTAAAGTTAATATTTTCACAGACGGATTCGCATTAGAGCAGCATGACGATGTACCGAAGACGAATCATACGCTTTCGTTTTAAAACGTTTTGTTTTTGTCGTTTTACTATATAAAGTGTGTAGACGAAATTGCTGACGTTTTGACTATTAATGGTTTTGTAAACCTTCTGTTAGAGACGTTTTATAGGCTATATAGAATAGACAATTTGTGTGCGTATTACAGCGAAACTAAAATGCTGGTGTTCGGTAGCGTTTATCGAGTAAAGTACTTATATAGAACACCTGACTGCGTGGTTATACTGGAAACAACCGGGAAAAAATAATTACTAGAACAAAAACACGTTTGAGAAATATAACTACAGTATAACTTGAAAAATTTTTGATAAACATTTAAAACGTATCATACAAACGATATATACCTATGCGGTTTCTCAACTGTTTTGCAGGACCATTCAATATGAGTTCCCGTCGAAATGAAATTCGTTTTTCAAGTAATATGCTTTTTCGTGTAAAATAACACATTATCAGCCGGGATTTTATGTCACGTAAAATCGCATCAATACGCGCTATAACATCGCCTAAAATATAGCTAAACACGCGCTAAAAATATGACCAATTTTAATTGTAAAACGGACATAAAAGCAAATAAATATGGTTAAAAATCCAAAAACAGCATCCGAAAGATCACCGAGTATGCGAAATAGAATATGAAAAACGAAATCTTTGAACCACAAAACAAATTTCAATCTTACTCGGCTATTTTCAGGGGCTTTATGCAAAACACGCGAATGCTAAAAAACCCCGTTCCTGATTGTAAGGTACACGCGAACGCGTATTTTTATTTTACAAAAAAGTGGCGTGACATTTTCGACGGGATGAAAAAAAAAACGAATTAATCCTGCAAAGACGTGAGAGAGAGAGACGGATAGGTAAATTTTAAGTAAAAACATCAATTGTATAACGATTACGGGAAGATCGAGCGGAAACGTTTGAAATTTCTAGAAAAGCTTGATCGCATTTCACACCGTTTAACGTTCGACCGTAACCGTTTTAAACGGTTGGTGGTATAACCGTAATAAAATATATCGTTATTTCCCGGTGTTGTCTATCGCGTAGAAAACGATCGTTTCCGACGTTAAACACTGCAGTTCGGAGACGACTTCTAAGAGCAGCGTATAATATACTACGGACGGTGGCGCAGGCGGCGAAATGCGTGGGCGTCTTCTCTCACGAAACCGTTGAAGTGCGCCGATCAAAGCGGATGAGAAAATAATTTTTTATTTTATATATGTATATGCGCTATTGTAAATTTCCGCAAAGTTGGTTGGACACACTGCATTAAGAGTAAACAAAGTACCTACCTATCTACCGCCAACGTCTGCGGTAACTATGTCGTAAAAATTTGTTTTTTTTTCGAAAATTCTAAAAAAAAAGCAAACCGGGATAGCTCTAGATCGCGTGGATAGTTTGGAAGTTGCGATTTAAACGTATTATTCAATGTACGAAAAAAAAAAAAAATGATAAGCCTTCGAAAAAAACGGTTCTGAGCGAGCTGCACAGTTATCTATAGTAGTCCTTTTTTCGAGAAAGTTCTACGCTTAGCTCAACATTTTCCGATATCACTCGAAACGATTATTATTATTGTTTTGGCCATAAATCGATATGTCAAAAACATGTTTGCCGTAATTAACGTTTCTCTTCAGTTTCACGACTGTAACTTTTTCAATTCCTAATTTCCAAATTTGAAACCCCTCAACGTACCGTCATTATAGTAGACTTTTCTTAAGAGAGGTACTAACTTTAAAAATCGGAGCATTTTTTATACCCTTACAGTTTTGTTCACAGAAAAAAAAAAAACATCGAACAATACATTCTTTGCTGCGCTCAGAATCCAAAAAAAAAAAAACACTATTGTAACTTAATAGTCTCCATTAATTTTTCAATGTAAGTTGATAGAAGGCGATTCGTTTTGTTCACCTCGTTTTTTACGGTTTTTGTGACACAGTATGTTTTAACATTTTGTTCGCTCAAAATCATCGTTTTCGGCTGTCGCTAAAAGTGTACATTTTTGAACTTGTGAATTTAATTTATCATACACGATCTTTAATTTAGTTTATAAACTAGAAATTTCAATACAGGTTTCTAACAACAAATGATTTCTATTTGAAGAGGACTAGACTTTTGGTTATTATTGGATTGCAAAATTTTTGTAATTATAGACACATTTTTAGATTATTACGATTTTGTTAATTTTTACGTGTTATTACAATGAATAAAATTAAAACGTGATAACAATTATTTTAAATAATATTCACCATTTTTTTTTTTTTTAGCTAAAGAACGTTGAAATTTTCAATCTTTTAATAATGACTCATTTATCTTGTTCGGAATGCGAATATCTTCGAAATCAATGTTTGAATGTGTTATTTTCAAATTTTAGACAAAACAACAGTTGAGACTAAAAATAATTGATCGATGTATTTAATATAGTTCTTTATAAACTAATCCTCCTACGGTAAGTTTGGTATTTAGTAGTCTGCAATTGTTTAGTTCCATTAGTTTCTTTAAAACCTTTTGAAAAACTATCGAGTTAATTGATAACAACAATTAATTACTAACACTCCCGTACATTTTACGTTCAAAATCTGTTCAAATAACTTTAAAATAAATATCCACAACAACACCACCGGCACTTTGGGAAACGCGGATATTTTAGAAGCGGACGAAAAGGTAGAAATATTCGATGAAAGCTCGGAACGAGTTCGGGCGACATGAACCGAGTTCACCGCAAACGATAGTCATCTCATCGAACGGTTTTTTTTTTTTGTTCTCCTTTACACCAGGGATATCCTGTTACCCGTCAAAAACGGAAAAAACGGCTATTGTCGTGTCACAAGGATGTATTTGTTTGGAGTGAATTCCCGAAGTATGAATTCCATTATGGTAGTCGTTGATGGCACATCTCGCACTGCGGATTTTGAAACTAATTTCGCAATTATTATTTTGTCAAACGTGTCAAATCTTTTTCGGACAGCTTGCGCAGTAACTACATCGGAATCGACTTCTCGCAGTTATTCCTGAGAAACCATACTCCGAGGATTTGTTCGTGAAAAAGAACAACATCGATGAGTTGTAATTTTGTTGATTTGACACTGGATTTTATTTACAAAAACATAATAATATTATCAACTAAATTCGAAAGTTTAAAAAAGATAGCTGGAAAAAATAAAACAAATGTGAATGCGGTTTGTTAATATTTTTCTGTACAAATATTTTTCAATTATAGTGCACTATATATAATATTTAACCATTATTCGACTACAATATAAATAGATTTATGAATTATTCATTAAGTGTGCTATTTAAGGATCAAAGTTTAATAAAATACAACGAGTTTCTATTTTTTTATCCTCAGAGATAATAAGATGTTATACATTATTTATGTTTTTTCTTATAATTTTAATAAAAGCTATTAACTTCTGCTTCGACACAACACTAAACGAGAACATATTTTGATAATACAATAATAACATTTTTCAAAAATAACTCCACAGAAGTGCACCACACTCAAGTAGGACAGTTTTGCATTTTCCTACGATAATTTTGCAAATAATTTTATCGTGAAAACGTTTATTATGTTTTGTGCCCAATGATCCCAATAAACAGTTTTATTATTGATTCGTAAAAAAAAATGACTATTCGTCCGGACAGTGCAAAGTCAGTGACAAAGCGGGGCAATTGAAATAACATTTTTTCCCCGTAAAACCACCGCACCGAGGCATTTTTTTTTTTTTTACTGTATACGAGTCATTTTTTGTTTTTGCGATTTAATCGTGTATGGAACTAGAATACCTGCAAATGTCATAAAGACATATGTAACACCGTATCGATTGTCCTCATTGACCGACGCGATCTCTGTCGAAATGACATATTTTGGTAGGTATACTTGATAAACGATAATATATAAAGCGGGAATTGAAAAATACACCGTACGTATCTTTCCATTTTAAATTGGCGAACAATGATTTTATGAATTTTTTTTAAAACGTATATTATTTATAGATTCGAAGAATTTTTAAAATTATTAATTTAAAAAACACCGTAAGTAAATACTTACAAGCTAGTTTTATTCAACAAACGTATCAAAACGGTACAAAAAACTGTTAAATAAAAGACGAAAATCCAGCTTAATAAGCTAATTAAAAAATAATAAGCTAATATTAAAAATAATTTACAGTATAAATGTAACATAATATGTTACATTTATACTGTAAATTATTTTCGTTTTTTTTTTTCGACATAACATAACTTAATTTAGCCTATTGAAAATTGATATTAAAAGAAAAATCCATAGTAATTTGTTTGAACTACTCACTACATAGAACAAGTACTCGTGTTTCAAAAATGTAGAGTCACAAAAAATATAAATATTTTAAAATCTAATATGAAGATCTACTGTTGTGTAGTTTAGGCAGTGTAAATTTAACTATAAATATCGTTGCATATTAAAGCTATTTTAAATGCATTTTGTTTACCTACAAATACAAACCGAAGTAATTATGATGTATGTTTAGTTTTATTGAAGACACAACCCACACACGATAAAACGAAACGTTTCGTCATTTCTAGCTACGAAATAATTTCAAAAAGCATCGAATCGACACGTTTTTAAGACGAAACGAATGGGAAGAACCACTTTAAAGTCACTTAGCTCGCTGCCTCGTTCGGCGGGTGAACTGGTACGGTGTATACGTTATTTTACGTCAAAGAAAAAAACGGAAAAAAAGTTAGGTTTCTGTATGAGTACGTGTTTCGTACATAAATTTCCACCGACAAAGAAAACACCACATACCGGACGATCTTCGGGATGACATTTGGAACCATATAATTTCTTTTTGTCGGCGGTACAACCACCGCGGGAAAACTTGGGTATACGGCAGGCAATCGGCCAAAACAATAATGTATTTGTTTTTAGAGAAAAATTCCAAAAAATAAAACAACAGTATCCAACGTCATTCGGAAAGTGATTTAAGATGAAGGCGAAAAAACCGTGCAAACGCGTAAGAGCTGCACTCGTTACAACGTTTATTATTATTATTGTAATATATTATTCGGAAGAATTCGTATACTGGTCACAGTAATACAAATCTTTTCTGACAACATGGAAAAAGCATGAAAATCTCATGCAATATCAATAGTAAGAGGTTAGACTGCCGACGGATCGTTGTTTTTTCAAATTTTCTTTTATTCTACTTTTATTTGCACTCCACTAATATCGATCACTTTTGAACATACAACATAATAAATGCGTTTAACGTTTAATAGCGTGAATAGAAAAATCCCAAGATACAACCATACTGTGCCCTCCAACTGAATGCGAGTAGAATTATCATTTGGAAGAAAAAATTCGGATTTTGACGTTAGATATAAGACGTATAGGGTATAGATTATTAGAATCGGGTATTCGTAATATTAGAAGTCATTTTACGTCGTTTTTAAAAGATTCAGGGTACAGTTTGTGAAATTTCGAAATCTAGGTGACATCATTGATAATTCCCCCTGAAAACTGAGAAGAATGTAAACAAATTAAAAAATAGGTACTTGATTTTTAGCGTTGCCTGAAACGTCATCGCGTATTATAATAAAAAAAAAAAAAACCGTTTTAATTAAATTTTTTTATTCGAGTTGCGATTTTAATAATAATGAAAAAAAAAAATCAATTAAATTTATGCTTCGTACCTTTCGGCAAAACTTTGTTCGTACAAAATAAATAATGTTATAAACTAATAAAACTCTATAGTATGTTCTTGAAATACCTACATACAATTTTTTATTAATTACTTTCTGATTAAAATATAAATTTTATCCTTTTTTTTCCACCTAAAACCTATTAACTATACATACAGCGTTACAAAAAATGTTCGTATAAAACTAGAGTTCTTGATTATTGTTTTCAATAATTCTGAAATTGATTGACATTTTAAATACAACATTCATGTACATACATAAGCAAACTATACTGTTGTATTACAAAAACTACCGACGCCATTGAATTTTATTGTTTGCTTGAACAGCTATAGGTGCGTATTGAGTAAGCAGTAAGCTATATCTTCTGTATGCTGTTCGTCGAGTTAGAAACTTTTCTTTAAATCCTTTAACTTATTATGCGTGTCCAAATAGTTTTTTTTTTTACAACGTCTTTAAAATAAGTATACCTTTACTGTTTAACAGACTGGACCATCTAAAATATGCGCGATTCTCACCGTAGTCCCGGTGGATTGTTCGCTAATATTTGAACGAAAAGTTCGTATATTGTTTAGATGATTTTATTAATTACTTCAACCGGTAAAACGCCGCACCTCGCACAAAACACTTTTAATTAATGAAATAAAAGTTGTTCGTTGAGCGCGCACAAAAACTTTACCCGACTGTTCTTTGACTTTTCGCACTCTCCGTTCTCGGAACGGTTGTAACATTAGTAGTGTTTACCGTTAAATTTTACAACCACATTTTCTAACCCGACTCACCACCGTTTTTCATGGAAAATAAAATAACACTGTCCGCGGGTTCCGGTGGTTTTTATTTTAGCTCATTTTTTGCGTACGACAGTTTTTCTCGAAAATAGATGAAAGACACACGTCGTGCGTAAAACGACCGGATACTCGAGGGGCTTTAGGACTTCTGGTGCGATAACGCTGGACGACCGATACTACCCTTCGGATCACCGTAATAAAGATGAATTTTTTAGCGACGTTCATATTTCACGGGACAACAAGCGGTGTGTTGTAGCGAAAGCGTAACCTAACGTCGATGTAGAAACGAAGCAACCGGAATTGTTGAAAAAGTGCGTTCCACCGATGATCAATGACGAATCGCGTGAAAACACGAAAAAAAATGTCGTTTCTCGAATCGCGCGAGTTCAGTTGCCTACGCATCAACAGTTTATAAAGGGTTAGAAGGACCACCACGGACTGAAGTTTCGATTGCAGAAAAAAAAAATTGTTTTTCGCCCCACATAGGTCGGTCGGTACAACGACCTGGAGATTTTTAAGAATTTGATGACCTCTATATAGACCTAGGACGAGGTCGGATTATGAGAAATAGGAACTAAATTGATGGTCACGACCGCGTCGCGGACCGAACGCAGGAGACGCTAATCGGTCCCGCGATCAAATTTTTAAGCGTCTTCATTTTGAAACTGTTTCACCTGTAACGACGCGACACGGGACAGTTCGCCCGCCCCTCGTCAGCCTCGTGCGACAAAAAATTTATACTTTTACTCGAAACCGAGTTTTATTTCCGATTTGGGTTCTACGGTAGAGATAGTGTTTGTTCGTACTGCTGCACGTAGAGCAGGGTTTCGCGGCCACTACGAGACATCAACAGCGGATCGAAACACTGCGGGCGGTAAGCGATATTCTATCCGTAAAATTTACGGGGGGAAAGGAAAAAGTACCCCAAAATCCGACGGGATTCGCGCAAAAACCCGATAGTTTTTATCGGCCCGATTAAAGCAGGAAGTTTTTTCCCCCCGTCGTTACACGGCGTTGTCCCGATGTGCCGAACCTCTCGTTTCGATCTCGCGCGGACAGGTGGGCGAGTCTCGACGTATATCGTTATCATCGTACTACTCACTGTGCCTGTACCGATGTTGCAGAATGTTGTTGCACGTGTAACAGTTGAGGGTGCAGTGGGCCCGTCGGGGACTGAGCGCGCACGGTTTCGCCATCGCGGACGATGCTGCGGCCGGGACGCGCGCGCGAATGCGACGGGGTCGTTGGCGACGACGGACCGGGACAAACTGCGAGGCGGCCGGCGCGGCGCGGCCGCCGTCGTCGTGGGGACGGTGGGACCCGCGCGCGCGCCCTGCGCGCCCACCGCGAAAGGCGGTGCGCGCGCGAAACGAGGGATTTTCGGTCCCGGACGCGGCGGGGTAAACATTTTGCGCCGGACGACCGGGGGGAGAGGAAGGTGACCTTAACGTAATTTTTCTTTTATTTTTGGGGGTGTAGGGGTAGTCGTGTGACGTGGTCCACGAGTTACTGGCCGCACAATAGTAGTGCACGCGGACCGCGCGCACCCGATGCGAATGGTCATACGTCGACGTCCCTAAATCCGGAAGTGAGATGTCACGGAAAAATCAAACCGGTTGTTCGTTTGTTCGCGAACAGTTCGTACGTGTTTATGTGGACGATTCAACGCTGATCGATGAATTTTCACGAGAAACGGTTTCGGAACATTCGTTTATTTCCCATCGATTTTCCCTTCACTTCCGGTCCGGATCGACACGCTCGCACAACGAGCAGTCCGCGTCCGAATCGGCATGTCCATGATGCGGGCACGCCGTACGGAGGATCCGCGAGCCGTCGCAGGAGAGGGCGCAGCAACTTTTGATTTTTTTTGAAGCCTTTTCGGTTAGGACAATCGTTATTAAACGACAGTAAAACGCCCGACTTTTGAAGATCGCGAACCAAATAGGCTCTAATTCGACCGAAAATCAAAAGCCGAAAACGTTGACGGCGAAACAAATCGTAACACGACAAGAGCTCCCGGGATCTTACCGGGACGCGTGGGTACGGAATTCGTAGTACAAACGCGTCATTCAATATGTGAAAACACTTATCGAAAAATCGATTTTTCCACGTGTTTTTAGAGCATATCCGCTACTTTTTTTTATTCGAATCGACCGTTAAGATTTTGAAATTTTTTTGTTTTTGTAAAGTTGAAAAAAAAATTAAGTCGACCGTGTTTATAAGTGCGTTAGTGCCGCGCAATAATATTACATATTATAACCGAGCGCTATATTTATACAAAAAGACATCAAAAATGTTTCATATACATGACTAAAAATGTAAAAAAAAAAATTCTAGGTCGTATTCGAGTTTTTATTGGAAATTTATTCATTTTCATGTACGACTTGCTATAGTTCCGTTTGAAAGAATAATACGAGTATAAAACGGTTGTATGTTTCGTTCAATGGTTGAAAGACCCAGTAAATTATCAAAACCGTTACGAAGTCACACATTTTAAAAACAAGTTGTAAAGGTTCAATATAACGGAGAATAACTACGTGATTCGTCAATATTATGTCGCTATTGTACTACTATAATAATAATACGCGACATTAAAAATCGTTATAATTTCCATATCGCGTGGGTGTCAATGACGAATAAGCAATGTAAAAGACTCGTTTGCGCTCACAGTTTTCTATAATTTCTCTAAAATTATTGGTGTACCTTGCTAAAATTCGTGTTAGGTATTTATCTCGTTCAACGGCGAAATAATCCGTCCTTTTCCCGTTTTGTTAATCAACTCGAATTAATTTTTTTTCCACGGTCGGCGTATTTAAATCTGCTTGTCACCTCTTAAATGTTATTTATTGTACGGTTTATCATCGTCCGGTAATCTCCGCCGTGATTACAGCGGTTATTAATGAATTTACACAGTTATATGTAAATGTCGAGCGAAATAAAATCGAGTGCGAATCTCAGCCAATTATAAATGTCGGTTAAAAAGTTGCGCGTTAATTTGGACGAAAAGCAATATGACTATTAATTCTTTCATATTATATCGATATATCTATAAATTATCAAAAAAAAAACCAGTCATATTATTATAGAACAACGCGGCGATAAGTGAAGCCAAACAAATTGTTTAAACGGATCTCGTATGATGCGTGTGTTCGTATAAATGTTCTACTCGATCAACTAAAAGATCGTTCGTATACGGGTAAAACGTTGAAATATTTGGTGAGATTATCGTCATGTTTTGTAAATGCAACATGGACTCGTTCGTATAAAAAAAACGTTATCCATAGAAATGAAATTAAAAAAAAAAAAAACATTAAATGAGTTTTAAATTGGTCGACTAAACACCCGACGTAGAAACACTTTGTTTGTGTGGGTTTTTTTTCATCTGTTTTTTACACGTGATAACGCTACATCGGCGCCAAAACACACAAACAGCGTGCTGGTGGTGTTTGGCACGTTTCCGAAAAATAATTCCGTTTACAGACGTATTATCAATAAGAATCTGTAGTGTAACTAACTTAAATATATGCTATATCATACATCTTAATGCCAGCTTGTACACACGTACGATGGCCATGAATTTGTTTAAATCATAGTTTTTTCAATGATTCGGAAAATATTTTTAAATTTTTAGTCTTGTCTGTTGTTTCATAAATATAGCAAAGGTTGTTAAGTGCGTGAAATCTAATCTTCTGTGAAAAAAAAAAATACACATACAAAATATAGAACAAGAAGATTGATTCTTTTGACAGAAGAATACCTTGTCACACGATGGTTCTAAAATATATGTTATTTTTCCACATCATCTATATTAATCTAAATAAACCGTATTTACGATAAATTATGTTAGTGTTGGGTGGGACAGTCAGTCAAAAACAATTCGGGAAGATTTCATTAGTTTTTGCCTTTTGGATTATGTCTTTTCTATTCATACTTACATCACAAAAGAAATATATTTTTTTTATTGAAAGTCCATATAATATATATGCTTGGTATTTCTGATGAATATTGTAATTCGTAGCATTTGTTGAAACCCTCTTCCCTTCTAGGAGTTTATTTTTTAGCTGTTCTAAAATTTGACGTTAAATCAAGCGAAACAGTGTGTAATTAACACTATTGGAGAGAAAATACGCAAACAATTTCGTTAAGTTAAGTTTATTTCATAGAATTCAATGAGTGCACTGTGTTCTATATTGTTTTTTTAAATCCGTTACTAACTTTTATTAGACACTAAAAACGACAAAAACTAAACAACTTCTCGAACATAAAACGGGCAAGTTGAAGACCACACCACAGTTTCGGTGATACAACGTAATAATAAAAACTTGAAATTTTCGGCGTGTGCTCATAATATTTTTGTAAGAAAATATAGCAACTCCTATAATCTAAAAAAAAAAACAGTTTCTTATTAAAAGTTTTTCAAATGTTTAAGGTTGAATTTTTTCATCGAAAACCTTGAAACAAAATGTCAATGACCGGCAGTTAAGTATTTTTTCCTTTGAAATTTCTATTATGTATGAAAATTAAAACTATTTAAAGTTTTTTTTTTTTTATAGTTGAGTGGTTGAACTCTCAGATATTTTTTTTCAAACAAATATGTGTGTAACATAGCAAGCAAAAATATTTTATTTAAAATAACTCTAGTATCACTTATAGTAAATCATATAGAGTAATTAGTTACGAAGCAAATGTATATTACAGAATATGTGGATATAATTTTATTGACATTTCAGTAAAATATATTTTAAATATTCGTTGGGCTCCGTACAATACATATATTTATATTTTCTTAATGAATGTATAGAGAACACGAGAATATAATAATTATAGTTTGTTAGGTTTAAAAAAATATTTCTTTTTACAAGAAAATGATAAAATGGAAAGATTTAGTGCGGTCCGATTAACTTGTTCTTTGATGCTGGAAATTAAAAGGATATGTAAACAATGAGTGCAATTTGTTTATATCAACTCTAAAAATCGAATAATAGTTCAATTTTCTAACGGCTCGTATAAATGACCTGATCGGGTAATTTTTATCAGAAGTAGCCCATATTAGTCCCTGAGCCAACACATTTTGAACGAATTCGATCGGTTTTAGCCCAAATAAAGGTAGGCCCAAATTTTCGTAAAACCTAAGGATGACAAAATGCGTACTGCCCACCTCACCAAATGACCCCCCTTGCCCCCTATATTAAACTGACGATTTATCTTCTCGTTACAATGATTATTAAATGAAATATTCTTTTATGAAATGAAAATAAAAAATAAAAATGTGTAGGTATAATGTATAAAAGTAATCAAATCATAAAGTCTTTTGGGAACTATGAGTTATGACATTGGAAAAAAAAAAAAAAATAGAAAATAATACATTTGTAATATTATCTGTCATCTCGACAAATCGTCATCATATTTTGTAATTTTCTCAAGTATTTTTATTATTTTATACTGCATTAAAAAGAAAAATGAAACCATGTGTAGTGAGCTGACAAACACGCATCAAATAAAAAAATCCACATTATGTATTTTTTTTCGTTTTGCAAACAGTAAAACACATTTTACGACAAAGTTCTTTAATGTGTATTAATTTTAACAATTTTGATAATCGTGGTCGGCGTTTGGTTTAATCAAGTTTTTGTGGTTTTTTCCAGTTGGTCACGCTAAAAGTAACACGAATCGTTTAAAACTAGACTAATCCCATCAGACTACAGATGCACTGTAATAATAAAAAAATTCGTATCGTGAAACAACGGTTTCTGGCTGAACCCAAATAAAGTAACACTAAATGTGTTAAAGACAGTTCATTGAAAAACCTTCCGCGAGATCTTTCGGCAATAAACAACGGTTTAAAACGTATCGTACAAATTAAGTTTTTAACTTTGGCTAATAACAATGTTTAAAGGATTATAAAGTTTTATCGGCGGTTGTGAAACAAAATGAGCGCATACAGGTAAGTTCATTTTTAATCGTACGGGGACCTAAAACAGGAATTCTGACCTAAAAAAGTATATACATATAAACAAATAACCTAATGAAAAATTATACGAGTGATTATAGTCGAAAACAACTGAACACAAGACAAAAAAAAAAAAAAATTTTCACGCCATACTTGTCTTTAAATGATTTTAGATTATAACAAAACCGCTGTACGATGACGACCTCGATGGAACTGAAATCATAACCTCACTGAGATGCAACTGATTGAAATTACGAGTATTTAGGACAGTCGGAGTTGTTTTGACCAGCTTACGATCAAATCATCAATATGCAAGCTGTTGTGCTCAGAGCACATTGATATTATGCTGAATTTTAATAATATGAGAAATCATTGGTTGATAACGTTACAAAACGTAGAAATCGAAACTTTAGTATAGAATTCAATCCCGCTTTTAGCAAACAGAAAACAATGCGATTTCGAGAAGCAAAACAACTATGATACTATTTTCGGTAAAAAAAAAAAAAAAAAAAAAACAATAAGATTGTACCGCTGGGTTGGAGTTCATGTGTTTGGAAGTTTGTTTAAACTGTTGTCTTGGTTTACGTAGACACCGTTTCGTATTTCAAATTTGATCTTATTTCTATCCATAAGCCGCCAAAGTCAAACAAAAACCAACTTAGCGATCATTTTTGTGTACCACTGACGTAAAGACTTTTATTGTGCCTTATTTGCACAACAGTTTCATAATATATAAATATGAAAAGATATAGATAGTTTTCAAACTTTGAATTATTTTTTATTGTTTTTTTTTTTTTTATTATTTCCCCGAACACGCAAAAACTACTATATATTTCTGGCTTTCAATAACCATAACCATTGTAAATAATAAACTTTTAGATTCTGAGCGTAGCGAGTAATGTAATTATTTTAAATGTAGTTTTTCTTTTTCTTGAAATACTTCTTTGGTATCGAACAAATTTACATACTTATACATATGTATAATATGTACAGTGAACACCTACATAGTCACACTGAATCAAACTGAAAAAGTATACTATTAATTTTGGTTTTTGAAACTTGTTAATCAAAAAACGAAATTTCCGAACGCTTCAAATAACTTGTGATTTTAACAACATTAATACCGAAAAATGCATTTGCCAGAAATGTATTCACAATAAATTTATATGTTTACATAATTTTACATTAAACGTAAGCGATATTTATGGTAAATAAAGACAAATTACAATTTTTAGGAATTTAAATCACTGTGCTCGCTTAATATTCTTCTTTACGGAAGAAATTATAGAAAAAATAAAATAAAAAATTCATCTGCACTTTTCAAAACATTGATCAAATCAAAATATTTATCTCTAATTTTAGTTTTCCTTTTTTCTTTTTTAGCATGTGTGCCGGATAAAATAACTATGTATGTTAAGTAAATAAAGTATAATGTATAGTTTACGGACATTCTTCCTGGTGTTTTATGTGTTTTTTTTCTGCATTTTCATCGCGTGCGCGTTAAACCAACCTTGAATTAATTTGATTAGAAATGTCGAAAACAACAGGCGCCAATCCTTTTTATGGTCTACACGAGAGACGAGTTTTGGGTCAAAAAACCAATATTTTCTGAAATTATACACGCAAATCGCTTAAAAACTGGCGAATTGAATTGTTAAACTAATGGATATTATACCCACTGTCACACAATGCATGTTTTTATGACCGAAAATTCAGTAACATCATACAAAAAAATAACGTTTTAAAATAAAAATCTATTCTTATACGTCTAAAAACTATATTTTTGAACTTAGAGAAAATAATGTTCTATAAAAAAATAACTCTGCTAACAAGTTATAAATTCCATGATATTATTTATCTCACGTTTTTAAGCTATAAACATTATGTCACTTTAATTTAACTAGAACTATAAATCTTTCAAAAACATAATACTTTGACATTATGATGTAAATATTCACCAAATCATGACTTTAAAATAATTTTTTGTAGGTACAAACTCTTTTTTTGCACGTCATTTATTGATTTTACAGAATTTAATAATATTTTGATTAATGGTTTATGTGAAGCAAGACGTAACATCTACTTAAATTTAAACATACAAAAAATAAATGTACTTGCGTCAAGTTTTTTTAAAAATTATTTTAACTAAGAAAGTCGAATTGGTTATTAAATTGAAACTCGACTTGGGTATATCACATAATTTTTGTATTTTAGTTTTGTACGTTTTTAGTTGATATTTTACTATAATGGAAGAAAACAAGACATTATAAAATGAATACAAAATATGAGTCTTTTTTTTTTTTTTTTAGGATAAAACCGTTCAACGAATCGCAAACATAGCGTTATTATTTTTTCAAACTAATGACAAATTTTCGAATAGTTTTCCAATAAAATTCCGTGGAAAATCAAAAATGATTTTTGTCTTTTTTTGTAACGCATGACCAAATCGTACTTTAGAATCGTTGGCTTAATTCGAACGACAACAATATCCACACCAACTATGGGAAACTAAATCATTTGTCAGAATTATAACTGCACAAATTAGTTTTTGTAGGTATTAAGCAAAAAATAATAGCTTTTAAAATTGTGATAATGCTTAAGTTAAATTTAAATTTCAATGGCTAAATTAAAAAAATAAAGTACAATTTTGTTATATTTGTTGTGCGGTTTAAAACCGATCTTTAATGTTATATTCACAGTTTAAATTATTTTTGTAGAGTAAAAACGTATACATGAGTTATAATATTTATTGTTTTTTTACTGATTAAGATAATTAAAACACGATGTTTTCGATCGAATTGTATTTTATACGATTCATCGTTGTGTATGTATAATGTAATTTAAAATTTTTTGTTGTTGATATTTTTCTACTTTGAATTTGTTTTAATGTTGTTGTACATCGTTTCGTTTTCGATCACGTCGACTTGGCCAGAAATTGGAAATAAATAACGATATTCTAAAAGAGTAATCGAAACGGGCGAAATCTCGTTTTTAAAATATTCCTATGTATTAGAAGGATGCAGGTTTATAGTTGTTTTAACAACTAAATCGGTCAACGATACAATTATATCGAAAATACTGCTTGGTCGGTCAGCGTCCATAAGACAATTTCGTATAGAAATAAACAACTTGATGCCTGTAGAGTACGGATCAATCCATCCCTGGACTTAAAAAAAATAAAAACATATTACGACATCACAAAAAATAAATTAGTAACGCGACACAAAACAGTTTGCTCGAATTCAGTCGTCAGTCGTCGTCGTTCGCCAGGACGATAATAATATACAAGATGTGACGTAAATAAACACAATATTATTATTATTATTAGACGCAATTTCACTCTGGTAAAACAACGTCTTTTGTCTTGCACATCAAAACATTTCACTGTGTCGTTGAAACGGTTCGATCGAGGCATATTTTAACGAACAACACTAAAACTGTATCGTTTTAATATCGTAGTAATATCAACGAAATAATAATCATAATATCAGTGTTGTGTGTGTGTGAGTCACTCACAAAGAAAACCGTCTGCGTACACGGACTGTCATTATAACTATTTCTTATTTTGTAGATAATAAATGTCGTTGAAACGTTATGCGGAAGTACAACGAAAAAAAAAAATGATTTATGTGAAAAAAACTTACCGGTTCGTGAAACACAACGTTACATACACTTTTTATTACAAGGTTATAGAGACTATTTCGTAACGTGTACACACCACACGTATTTGTTTATCCATAAAAATAAATTAAAATCAAAGCGTAATTTGTCCCGAAACGATATATTATGATTGCACACGTCACAATTTATCGCAGTGATGAGAAAAACTGAAATTTTTGATTTATCAAATCTTACGATTTTGTATCGGTTGTTGAATTGAACCGACAGCAAAGTGTAAACTCGGATTCAGGCTATTTAATATATTAAAAAAAAAAAACAAATTGTAATTAAAGTAAAAATTATCTATGTTTAAGTATCAAAAAATCGTTTGATATGGATTCACAGTTTACGTATTTTCCGGTAGCTATTTAAAATATCCATGATGAATTACGCTTTTTGAAACATTCAATATCTGTTAATTTATGAAATTCAATTCGGCAAAGATCGATTGTAGAAGGTTTTCCGAAAGAAAAAAAAAACAATAAATTGCATATTTATACAGCGCACGTAAGTACATAGTAATAATATGTTTCAAAAATCCTGTACCACCCTGATATTGTTTATTATCGGTTTACTAAAACGTAGATGAGGTAATATTATTAGATAGTAAATTTTTATAAA
>CM029359.1:36718953-36802430 GCA_017140985.1 Hormaphis cornu
TATTACAGTTTAACTTGAATCAAACGAATGTGAACAACTTATGAATTTTGCTAATCGTAGATCATTTTAATACAAGTAACTCGACCAGTAAATCGGTAAATTTTTACTTAATTTTGACAATTTTTCAATTTTTTTTTTTTTTTAGTTTAAACAAATGTCTACGTAGAAGATATTGAAAAAAATTAACCTCACTCCTCAATATAGTTACGTTCGTTTTCTTTGTATTTAAATCGAGCGAACATCTTTGTTTATTTAGATTTAAGAGGAAGTGGCACTGTCCGACAATGCGGGAACACGGTTATAATACTTTGAATCAAAATGACGAGCTTTCGTTTGTTTCACAATTCGGAGAATTCCAAACTGCGGGAAACATCTGCTATAGGATATTAAAAAAACATCGCCCATCAAAAGTTGTCGTTTGCGCGTAATGGACCGTTATTTAGGTTATTCTTGGTGTAGTAAATCGACGCGTACCGAGCAAAAGCCGACCAGGTCTAAATTGTGTTTCGGCTGCAACGGTAGAACGAGGTAAAAGATATTCTTTTCTATGTATTAATTTCAGATTCGAGCGAATAATGTGCCGCTTATACAACGATTTTTTTTTCTGCAGTCAACATTTTTTCGTATAGAAGGAACGCTCAAATTTTCAAAGTCAGTAACGTTTCTAAGAGGTTTATGGACCCCGGTGGTACTTCGGATTAAGTTTTTTTTTTAAATTTTATTTAATTTTTGCGTTTCATCCCAAAAACTAAAAAAAAAAGTCTAGAATTTCAAGGCAAAAAATTTGAAATTTTCAGGTTTTTAATGACGTTTTTGGATAGGAGGAGGGCTACGACCGTTACGTTAAATATCACATAAAAGTTGGGATTTTGGCTTTAAATTTTATTTTTCTAAAAAACTTTTTGATACTTTGACTTTTGATTTTCTGAGGTATGTGCCAAAAACTACGAAAATGGAAAATCCGTCATATCCGGCTATTAAACATCGTTATAAAAAATTATTCAATGTCGTTTTATTTCTTTTACGTAAGTACTAGATTGATTAAATACGCTATAAAAGATCGAAAAAAGTTTTTGCTAGGTATAATATACAATGTTTTTCCTCTCATATACGTAGTAATTCGCGATCTTTTCACAAATTACCTTTCGCTATCTTTTTTATTCTCACCCAGGACTTATTACATTAAATTAAAGCTCGCTCAGAATCGTTTTTTCGAATGCTACAAATTGTCGTTGCTTTTAGATATTAAACAATACGGATAAACAGAAAACTTTGAAACTAATAATACCCACCCAAAGCGTAGTCACTACTGCATTTTTACCGTGGTACCGTTTTTTTTTTTTTTTACCTTCATTCTTTCTTATAAATTTTTCCACACCCGATGACAACTTTTCTTAAAATCAAAATCGGTTTTCATTAAAAATTGAAAAATATAATACTCGAGGCTGGGTACATTTTGATATACGTAAAAATAATAGATATATTTTAATTTATTAATTTTTGTTATATTTTAAAGGTGTTATACCGTTTCAAACGTGCAGGCATTGCAAACGGAGAAACCGAAAATCTGGGTCATAAAAAACCATTTAAGAACTACCGAATCCTGCCAGCGGTCGGGGAATAATAGGTAGGTATTGTTATTACACTATTTTTTTTTAAGCAGAAAAAAAAAATCTCATTTCGAAATTCCTTTTCGTTCTTTATTGTATTGTCGGTAAAACAATAAATAACTGGGTCTTGATAGTTAAGTTTATAGTTTGAGCTTGACGTTTTCATTAAACGGAACCAAAACAGGTCAATTTCTCTCCACTGAAAACCCTGTCAATTTCTATCAATTTGTAGAATCTAATCTATATACTCGCACCAATCGGACCATACTCCATTCTCTAATCTACCTACAAAAAGAATAAATGCATCTTTAAATTCGTGCTCTAAAATTTTCCCAAAATATTTTATAAAAACATAATACGCTTATTATGTTTAATGATTATTTGAAGACTCTACTTAATTATAATTAAATAAAAATATCATGAATGTGATTTAACTGCAAGTTTATTTTTATACAATAGTTTTGAGTTGAAATTATAATTTTTAATATGTAGAAATAAAAATAAATAAAAAATATTAAATTGTTTCAAAGTATATTATTTGATTAAATAATTGATTCCAAATTGAATTGATTACCTAAATTGCAAACTATAAGTGAAAAACTATTTAGATTTGTTTTAGAATCATTAAAAAAATGGCGAATGAACTTGTTAATATTAATAGGTTTTGATTTAGTGTTGTAGAGAATGGCCCACACTATTTTGTGCCCTATAATTAGTATTTTGAAATGTCTGTGTTTTGCTATAATACTCAAATATGGAAGAAAAGGTGTAGACAATTTTTTTTTTCTTATTTCTCTTGATATAATTGTTCCACAAGAGCTGAAAATTTACCAACACTCAGCAAAATATCATTATTATACGATTCCCCAAAAAATCATAAAAAAATTCATGACGGAATTCGCCTACGAGCAATTAGTCGAATCAAAAAGATGACAAAAAAAAAAAAAAAAATTGTTTACTCTTCGGTTTGTGATGCGCGTACAAATTCTATTCGTGACATGGTAAATAAAACATATCTTGTTAATTTTTTCAACGGCAAATATTCCAAGAATTTTATACACCCATAATATCAAATTAAATATTTTTTTATATTGTACATTGAGATAATTGTGCAGTGTGCTCCGGTTGAATCAACACTGCAATATTAATTTTATTTACATAATATTCACAAGATATTGCTGCAGCCTGCAGCGTTGTTTGCGAAAGTACGAGCTCGAGCATCTGCTCGTCTGCATAATTTCAAACCTTTCACAATGGTCTCGTTATTTCAGACGAACACTTTTAATATTTCTCTGAATATACAAAACGGTTATGTAGTTTTGATCCGCTAAAGAGGCTAAAAACGTTTAAAAGTAACAAATGCTACAGTTGGTTAGCGCCTAAACTGCTGTTGATTTTTACTGTTTGTTTTTTCAAAATAGTTAGTTAGATATTTATAGTTTGTTGCAAAAAATAAAAGGTTACCGAAACACAATGAAAAATCGAGCAATAATGTACAGCAAAACGTTAAATAAAAAGTGAAATATCCGATCCAACACTTGGGTAAAAATTCATTTTACATACAACAAAATATTATAGTAAATCTCATGATTGTGAAAAAAGTAATAGCTAACAAAACTTAATTTACGTCTTATTAAAATGTATAAACAACACAAGTACTGTATAGTTTGATTAAATTCGTATAAAACTGATGAATAATATTTTAAGTTACTCAATGATTGTTTTTTGGAATTATGAGTTGGCTTAACATTAAATTAGTGGATTCCGATCATACTGGTGTCACGTAAATCGTAGAAATAATAACAGTTCATTTTAAGCTTTGTGATCAAATCGCTCAAACAGGCGTCAGTCAATAATAAATGAACACAACTAATCAGTGTCAATCTTTCTCGTTCCAATTCACTGTAAAATATCGAACGCTCGCTGCTGTACTTCGATCGGCGTCCGGAAAGAATATCGATGACGGTTCGGCAATAAACGGACGGGCGAGAGGGACCGGATCGCGGCTTGTGTCGTCAAAATAACAAACGGACAGGAAACTGCGATCGGCCTGGCAGAGTAGTAAATATTTGTTTAATGTTTTCACGACGACGCACTAGATATGGCTATAGTATATAAGTAACGACCATAATAATATTATTTTTAGTTTTTTTTTTTAAGCTCATGTTGACACACGGCAGTTATTAAATCTTACAGATGTAATAAACGTACGAAGAGAAAGTAGAGAAAAATCATAAATTAAACGTGGCGAAACGCGATAAACAAATCAAACTAAATAACCCAATACTTTGAGAAAATTAATTTAACGTTCAGGTAACAGCAGAGGGTGAAACAGAACACGAGTGTAGCGAGAATGCTTAAATGGACGAGTAATAAGAGAAGATAGAATAAGAAACAAAAAGGTAGTGTTGGTGTTGCATCAATAGTGGATAAGTTGAGCGAAAATAGGCCGAGATGGTTTGTACGTGTGACGAGGAAAGGAGAAACTGAAGCAGTCGTAGAAACGAACGTTGACAGAAAAAGAAGTAGAGGAAGGCCGAAGAAGAGATGAATGAATAATTGAAAAATATACGAGGGTTAGTAATGTGTGTGAAGGGGATGTGAATGATCGTGATAAGCGGAGGAACAGGACGAAGGTGGACCACCCCGAGTAGTTGGGAGAAAGGTGAAGAAGAAGATGATGAAGAGAGGATGGAAACAAGTTAAAAAAAATTCCTTAAAAATGAACCTGAATCTGCTCCGATCGACGACGCGCGGAGGATAAGTTGAAACGGAGGGTAGAAATTCGATTTGAAAAACCAGGGTGCACGAGGAATAAAATGGACAAAACGCAGGACTCGATATAAGAGAAAGTGTGAGTTTGCCTATAGGAAATACGTCAAAACGTTTTATGCGCCTGCTATAAAATCAAAATAGTATACATTGTGTTTTAATTTAGACGAGTGATGATGCGCACTTTTTTGACGTCTGCTGCAATTTGGTTTCCTATACGTGGGTAAAAAAATTATTATTTTTATCGCGTTTGCGCGGCGGCGCGTGTTCGTGCGCGATGACGAAATGGCGAATCCCTTCGAATATTGACCTTAGAATCCGGTGGTACGTTATTTTTTTCGATTATCAATGGAATTCGCGCACGTAGGTATACATATATATATATATATATTAATAAATTGTTACGAAGGGACGACAGTGGAATAAAAAATAATGCGCGCTTTCGAAAACGTGCGTATTGACTAAGACCATAGTACGTGCGACGTTTCTGCAAAGTTTGAAAACTGTGAATTCAGTGCGGTGACTGCAGAGTAGGTATGCGATTTGTATGCACACAACAAAAAAAAAAAAAGCCAGAGTCACTCTAGGTCACGCGTGTCGTTTCAGGCTGTGGGTCGCACTGTTTTGGAAGGATTGTACACAAGTTTTACGTTAAATCTGCAAGCAATTGAAAATTGCCGACCAAAATAACGATTCTGAGTGACGCGAATAGCGAAATAGACGGAATAGACCAGTCACGAATTTTAGTTTATTTATTATTGATTTAACAAAGTGTGGAGCGCTCCTTCTACCCAAAAACCATTTCATTACAAACCTGAAAATTTTTTACCGCAAAATTCTCGATTTTTTTTCGGGGGATTTTCGGAGTGAAACTCTGAAAGTAAGCGAAATTTCAAAAAAAGTTACGACAAAGTACCCCCGGAGTCTATAAACATTTTAGAAGAGTTAATGCTACTTTGAAAATCGAAGCATTTTTTCTATACGAAAAGTTGTAAAATAAACATCATTGCAAAAACATTAAATTCTTCGCTCGTCGCTTAGAACCTAAAAGTGTTTTCTACCGATGAATCGGCTCGCGAAATCACAGTATATCACAGTATATTGCGGGCGACGCGGAAACGGTTTGAAACGAGCGGAATATTAAGCGTCGTATTTTTATACTTTTGAGAATTTAAAAAAACATTCCAAGAGTACGTAAAAATTTGTCGCGGAACGCTGTTGAAATATATTCGGATTCATATAATAATCAATTTAACTGTTAAAATAATTTTTTTTTTTTATATTGTTTTTCATAAAATATTTTGTACGAATTGTAGGACGTAATAATACGTATTTATTATCGTATTCGGTTGGTTTTTCGGTGACGTGCGGGGAAAATAATATAATAACGACAAAACTCTTTCTACGATTTCGTGAATGACGTACGCACACACATGATATTGGTGATATAACTATACATAAAAAGTTCGCAGAGTTTTTACAAGAATACATATATAGATTTATTAAATCTCACCTAAATCAGCGATACTCTTAATGTGTTGTTAATCTTGACAAAACTTTAAATTGATAGGTCAAACTGCAAGTTAAAAGAAAAAGTCCGTACTCTTCGTATAAGTTTATTATATTATCAAGGTTAAAACAGAGATTGCGGTGATATATTGCAATCGTTCGATTAGAAATTAATCGACAATATTCAAACTTCTTGCGCTGTGTTTGTAGTTTTTCTTAATCGACACAAACTGTTTGATAATCGGCGTGATTGTAGTACATTAAAGTATGTCAGTGCAAGCGTTTTCGTAACCTAGTTTCTCGGTATTGTTTAACCTAGTATTAGATTCAGTTTAACAGATGTGTAAAAACAAAAAAAAAACTTTATTTATAAATATACTGTTTACATTAGTTTTCGAAATAACAAGTACGTATATTAGTGTTTACAATATTATTATCACGTAGGAATGATTGATTGATCTCTGTAGCTAAAAAAAAAAAAATGTATTGACTTCATTATTAATCAAAGTCTTATGATTGAAACCACACGGTAAATTGTTAAGCCGAAAACTCGAAAAAGCCACGTTTCGTCATTGTTGTTTGTATGCTTTTCATAAAAGTCGATTTTAGGGGTGCATTCATCGAATTCATTCGATCTTACAAAAAAAAAAAGAGAAAATCTCTGGTTCTTTATTCAGCTTCTGAATTAAATTTGAAAAGTTTTATATTAGACCAGTCAAAACTAAAATATCGTTAGGTTAAAGGGTGCGGGAAAAAATCGTATTTTCCATTTTGTATGCTAAACGCTGAAAAATTTAAAGAAATTGGGTGTATCAAACGGGATTCTGTCTATTTTTACAATGTGAACCAAACACAGGTACCTATATGCATATTGTCAATAATCGTAAGGTAGTAATGCGAAGGCCATTAAGAGGATACTTATCTCACAAATGGGTATGTTGTATAAGTAAAAATATAAATTTAGAAAACAGTAAATTGACCGGATTGAAGGGGTATTTCATTTTAATGATGCGTATTAAGGACTACAACACATAAGTATACCTAAACTATTGTAAAAGACGTTTAGTACGTTTATTTTGTATCATTGATACTTTAATATTCGACGTAGAGAAAAAGACAAATTAATGCTTAATATACACTTCAAACGAATTAATTTTATTTTGATTGCCTGTATATAAAACATAGGGTCATTTTTTTTCTTATCACATTTTGTTGTAATATGTAAAAGAAAAAACAATTATACACAGCGCATAAAACAATGAATTTAAAAACAACGATAAACCATTTCAAAAATTAAAATTCTCACAAGTTTTACTGAACATCTATAAGAAATAAAATGCTTACTATAAAATGTAATTTATCGCTGAATTTTCGCTAATTTTTTATGTATATGAATAAAAACTGTATAAGAGACCGATTTTCAAAAAAATATTCTTTCTATGGTATAAATATACTGTGTTAAACTTTTGTTAAAGTTTTACGTTTTAAACTACAAAATAGAGGTTTCATAAGACCAAACCTTCCAAAATTGTATTACATTTTGAATATTACAAAGTAACTTAGCTCAAAATGATCGCAATCATTCAGTACTCATATTAAACTAGTATTTTTCTTTTTTTTTTTTTTTTATGATAATTGTAAGTATTTTAAAAATTATTTTGCGGAGTATAATATTATAAGTGTAAAAGAATGAAAATATACAAATGATATCGATTAAAAAAAAAAAAAAAACTGACGTTGTTTTTAAGTTGAAACTCGAAAAGTAAAAGCGATATCAAAAACAATTATGAAGAAGGCATCCATACACAACGATTATTGATTTTTCGTTATACTGCCGAGAAAATGTATGCACTTGTCAATGCTAAACGAACTATTTCAATTCAAATTTATGTTAATATTAATCAGTTGATTGTATAATGTTATGATTCATTAGTGGATACTTTTTTTTTTTTGTGCGTTCTGTACTTTATAGTATAATACCTACTCGGTAAACAGAAAAAGGTGCAAAAAAAAATTTAAATCGAGATAATCGTATTCAATATGTAATATCACTATTTAAACTATAAGGCAAAACACAAATTTTTCATTAGCTAAACGTTTTAAAATGTAATAGGTACAGTATTTTGAAAGACCAATAAATATGTACAATACTAATATTAATTATATAATTGCTGATTCATAAGTAATGAAATCCCGAAATTCGTATCATTGTAGTTTAATCGTCATCATTATATTTGATATTAAATGTTTTAATCAGATGATTTTTTTTTTGGTTTTTTTAGATCTATTGACAGTCCTGTAAAATCGTCGTTTATTCATTACGGCGATAAAAATAAGTATACGTGTGATATTATTATTACATATTATCATCTAACGAAAAAAGTAAAATAACTCCCACGTGTTGATAGGCTCAGTTCTCCGTACCATTTTTGACAGATCAGCAATAATAACTGTACATTTTATATGCACACAGTGACCTGCAACCTACACGCTAAACAAATTCAAAAATACTAGTTATCATACACATAATAGGTTTTCTTAAATTTTTTGTTTTTGTAATTTGTTTTGTTTGTGTGTATGCGCTTCTAATTAAATCACTTGCCAGAACGTATGACGCGCAGTACTGAGATTTATTACTTAAGCAACAATCAATTAAGATAGTACCTAATGAAAGGTACAAAAATCGTTTAGATTCAGATTAAGATGACAATATACCATATGTATTTAAATTAGCTCAGGTAAACTCGTCCAGATAAAATACAAAATTATAATTCAAAATAGTCACCTACCTATTAATACGAGTGTACCTATTAAAGAGGCAAATAGCACTAGCGTTGAGAATTAAACCACAAATCAAATTAAATCACGGGATATTTGTTCAGGAAAATGTGTTTTTTAATGATTGAAATCCAAAAAAAAAGTACTGTTTAGCCGTAAAATAAACCATTGGTTTGATAGAAAAATGTATTTCATATCTTAAAGACTTTTAGAGAAACATAATATTACTGTTCTGTCACTTAGTCTTCTATTTATTAGGTTAATTAATTAGTTCTAGTGGTGTGTTATTTTGAGGAGGAACACAATATATAATGTATTATACGCACTATCACAATCTCGAAGTAACTTTTAATTCGTTACTGAAATTAATTTTTAATGAACCCGTTTTGTATCGTACTTTTGATTTATATGAGGAATTAAATAGGTATTAAAAGATTTAATTCCCGATTTATGAAAACATATTACGTTGTTTTATGTACTTACGTGAAATATGACATTTCTGTTCGTTCCGAGTCATTACCGCTGTACTTTTATAAAATGTATTGTGAACAGTACCTAATTAGGCGATTTACGACTTATATGGAACTTCATAACTGACATTATTTAAACACGGGTAATTATTTTAAAGTGTACTTACAAATATCACCTATAATAACAAGTTCAGTTTAAATAACTGTTAATTTATTCCTGATATACGAATTAAGTATATCAGGATTTCATTATTACTTATGTAATAGTTATATTATAACTTAAGCCGTATATACGAGTACCCATGTAATAAAGTATATATGTACACTATAATATAATGTATAATACACTGAACTGAGAAATATATAAATTAATATCGATGAATTTCGGCCAATTTTCTATAGTTTTCTACGTTTCAGTTTAAAATTTTAGATTGTTTTCCTTTCTTTTTGCTCTGCACAACCGACGATTTTCGAGGAGATCCACGTGCTTAAATCTACGGCTACGTTTTTGCAGTAACGTGATTCGTATAAAACAGGGATGCACAACCTTTTCAAGTCGAAGGGCCAAAAATAGGAAAAAGGATCATGTCGAGTGCCAAAGCAGCGCGTGAATATCAAAATATGGCATAAACATAAAGACACTAATTTTTTTCGCGGGCCAACTTTAAAGGCTACGCGGGCCGAAATTGGCCCGCGGGCCATAGGTTGTGCATCCCTGGTATAAAACATTGTGCGATGACGGTATAATATGACCTAATAGATAGTCAAAAATTAAAAATTATCCAGAAAACTACGAGCCGTGTAACGAAATACTCTCGGCTTAGACGATCTTTGGATGGTGGTCGTCGATAAAAATTGAAAAATCATCTCTTACGAACCGTCATCCGTACGCGACATATTTTTTCCAGATCTGTCTCAACAGAGTCGGCCACGCGTAAAGCAAACGTTATTGTTATCATTTCGTAAACCGTCGAGTTTTGCGGCGCGTAATGTCGTTGCAACGACCAGATCAATCGATATCCGCGACTGCGCAGGTATATCTTATTAACATTGTTATTATATAATTGACGTTGGAAATAATAAATTTTAGAAATTTCCCCGGATGGACATTTCCGACCGTCGTAAAAGTCTGAAAAAAATTTCCAAAAAAAAAAAAAAAAATGTCCGTTTCCACATTATTCATTATTTTCCGTTGGTTTTCATTTGTAAATAGAGCTGCTGAACAATAATCTCTGTTGAATACGCAACTCGTATTATATTGTACACGAATCGGTTATGTACAGTCATTGTTCTTGAAAAAAAGATTTTTTTTTCAACCATTTTACGACACTCGTTGAAAGAACAATTTTAATAAAACGATTCGTAACTTAACGAATCGATTTTGAATTTCTGCGGATACGAAAAATAAGAGATTCGTAAAATAAAAATTTTTGAAATTCAACAACACCTTATTGTTTCGGCGATTTTTCGACGAGCTCGAGATGAAAACAATGTAATGGTACGACGACACGCCCCCGTAAACGTCCGTCGGCTCGTAATGGATTCGCGCGTTGAGCTAATTACGGACGCGACCGTGTTTCTGTCACGTTCCCGACACGTTATACTGTATTATAATTATAATTATTATTATTACCACCGCCGTTTCTCACCGCATTTATAGAATAAGGTTTACGACGTCAGCGAGGTTTCGGCGAGAACAAACGGAACCATTTGAACCGAACAGTTATTATACACTTCGAGGAACGAATTGTTCAAGTATAAGTATTGTATTATAGGTGTCGGAGCTTATAGTTTTAATTCCGACGGGCTAAACGGCACTGCCTGCGCCAACGTTGGACCGAACGATCCAAAGAGACCGCGTGAATCCTACACGTACACCTATGCATTATTATTTTGTCGGAAAAACGATGAAAACCCGGAAAACGGATCTCATCGTGAAACATAGCCGAAAGGGACGTTTCCCGCGGGGAAAACTCAGGACCGGCGGTATCGTTTCGCTTTAGCTTACTTTCTAACAAATGAGATGACTTTGTGATATAAATACTAAAATTTGTGTCACCCGGTGTAAAATTATTATAAAAAAAAAAAAAAGCTATTTTTCTGTTTCGCGTCGCATCACCGAACTCGTATGTAACTCTGGTTTTTCGTCCGCGATAACGTCGCACGAAGAAACCGCAAAGCATAAAAAAAATTCCATCAATCCTGGGATGAAATTCCCGAATAACGTTGAGTATATAATTCGAATGGTCGGGTACTTGACGTACGGTAATTTTTCACGATTAAACATTATAATATACAGAATATACCTACTGCAAGGAGCTACAGGCGTTAAACGCATTCTGAAATGTTGAGAAAAACATTTCGAAGTAAGTTGAATTTTTTTTTTTTTATGTGAGTCGTAAATGTTATGCAAAAAATATACACACCATATGGATAATATCATACTGTTTTAACAAAATTGTACGCAATAGGTACCTATTTCAAACCTATTGTTTTTGTAGTGCTTGTAGATAAAACCTTTTGATAATAACTCTTTTACAATCCAACTGAACGAATACAAAATCGATTTGTTATTTTTAGGTACATAGAAATCTTTTTTAAAATCATCGTCAACCAGCGTACAACTAGCGTCGTTATAAATTGAATTTTGTGACAGACCTATTGTAGAGTCATTAAATGTTACGTATTTTTGTAAAAAAATGTTTATTTTAACAAAAAACATGATTTATATATTGTTTACTTTCAGACCCATAATTGTTTTTATAAAGTATTGCCAATACAGCTCATTTTATGGACAATTCATGAATGAATAGATTTCACAGAAAATAATTAGATTTTTTAAATTAAACGTATTATTTGGCAAAAAAAATAACGCTAAACAATTTATTTCCATAAACCGATAGGAATTAGAATTAAATTATTATTATTGTTTATATTACGCTTTTCGTTTACCAATTTTGAAGAACGCAAAACCGTTACAGAAGTATTTTTTCCATTCTTGATATAAATTGTTTTATACGTTTTTAATGATATACCGTAACAAAGTTGATACAGTGTTATATTATGAGACCCGTGAATAATAATAATAAAAGTTTTAAAAACAGAACGTTAGTCAAATTGGTTTTTTGGTTATGCCCTTGCAGTTTTACTCTAGCGACTTATTTTGAAAATCTTGCGGTTTTACGCAACAAACGCAGAAGTTTAGCAGAGATAATGGAAATATTTGAACATTCGAAGTTTCGTACGAAATTAAAGCAGAGTCTGCCCCGTTGGTAAAATGGAAGAAAAAACAAACAAACTATGACAATAGAAAACACAAAGTAACAACGTCAAATGCCACAGTTTCGTCTCTAATGTCGGTAAAATGCGTGGAACACGTTAATTTATTATACGAAATGTGAATTTCGTGTTCGTTCGTTTGAAAAACACACAAGCAACAATTTCTTGTTGACACGAGTGACGCGTCCAAAATTAATGCAAATTATTTTTCACATTTTCGCGTAACAACAACTGCCTACAAACATAATATTATAGTACTTTGAGGTATGCGCTGTAAATAATAATAATTAATTGGCTTATAATTGATACGGGTTATAATTCGACGTGCCTAAGCGCTGTTTCTTCGTGCGGTTACGGAATGTCAAATTAATCAAACTGATTTATCGTGCTCATTGAATGAATTGATTCGATTTACGAACGCGCACATTTAGTTGAAAAAATAACCCGCTATTTAGACAATTAAAAAGCAAAAAAAAATTCCATAATACATTGATTAAAAATACGACTACGTTATATTATAGTGAGTAGGTACGCCGTGTCGCTCTATCGTTAATTGTTTACGACTGTTCGTCGTGCGAAACAATATATTCTATTATCCGCTCGAATATTCATAAACGTTCGTACACGATTCAAAGACACAATTTTCTAAAGTGACATATTCACGTTGGAAAAATAATAATAATAATAATAATGTAGAACGTAGATATATTATTATATAGCCGAGTACCGTGAAAATCATCGAGAAAATTCTTTAAGCCAAAACTCGTCCGACGAGTATTCCGGAAAATTTACGACCTCGCAATAATTTCTCTTTCTTTTATGTTTTTGAGGAGAATTTAGACGAACATTTATTACTTTGCTAGATACGAGGGTAATAAAAATATTTTATCATTTATGAACAAAATAAACTTTATGTTCTAACGCCACGATAACGTATTCAATATTCAAATGACAATTATTGTTTTCTTTTTTTAACATGGATTATATAGTACACGTAGAAATTATAGTAAAAATTAGATACGGAGGAGTTGTTTTGTAACGTACGGAAAATTCCAATTTTGTTTTCGCGTTTTTCTCGCTTTCCTTTACATCGTCACAACGCTGCCATATTGTTTTAACCAAACAATCAAAATAAAATCAAGATGTCGGTAAAATTACCTTTTTATACAATGACGTTTATTTGAAGAAAAAAAATCGCCTATCGCCGATATACCTTTGCATTACCGCTGGTACAAAACGTCGTAAAACGTTATAAAATTTATATATTTTATCGACATTTATCATTTACGTTCTTCCACAGAAAAACTAAATCTACCGACGAACGCCGAGGTGTAGGTAGGTCGTTCGTCGTAATTTAACTGCAATTCGTTTGTGGAATTTTTTTGTTTTTGCGTTTAAATTTTCCTCTTATATTCTTCGGACGTGACGTCTAATCGATCCGGAGAGTCTGATGCAAATAAATCAGCGTCGGTAACAAGAAAATTGGTTTCGGGTGGATTCGTCCGAGGCGTTTGGCTCGTAAATCAAACGGGTCCCGCCGCCTGATTCTGCCGGGCTCTTCGTACGCGCGGGGCGCGCAACAAATATTACAACGCGTTCGTTCGTTGGCACGGGTCAGGTTTTAACGTCCGAAAACAATTTTTAAAGAGCGCAAAATATGTACGTTGTTGTACACAATTATTGTAGTTGTTTTCCATCGGACATTTTCAACGTCTCGTTAATTAGGTATACACACGATTTATTTTCGTAAATGTTTAGCAATGCCATTACATTAGTACCTGCAATACATACGCCAAAGGAAAATAAGTTACCTATACGAAAAAAATTCGATCCATACGATTGACACGACATCGTTTGACGTAGGTGGTAAACAGAGTATTTTAAAGTATTCTCGGTTTGTTTTAAAATGCGTTTTATCGCGCCGACACAAAATCACGAGTTTTCAAAAAAACGGAAGCGAATAGTGGTGGTTAGACTGGATCGGAATGTATAGTAATGATGAGTCAATGGGATGTGTACAAACGAAGAAACAATATTATCGGTGATCTGAAACGCATTTCGCTAAATTCAATGCAAAATATACGATTGATTTGTTTCGAACATTGCAAATACATGTTTGTGCGCAAAGAAGTGATTGGAAATTCGAAACGTTTAACAACGTAATATAGTATGTATATTGTAATAGTAGCGCGGAGAGTGTTTTGTGGAAAACGATAATTTTGATAAGTTTTTAAATATTTTACTAAAACAATACAAATTTATGTTTTAAATCAAATCCCCGAATCGGTATTTCAAATATTTAGATTTGTTTCACAAACAAAATTAATTACAGTGAAACACAAAGCGACTATGAAACATCCTTGTTGTATGATTTACAAAGCGTCTTGGTATAATATGATAATGGTATGTTCCACATATTATTTTTTATGAGACATAGTTGTATTCTATTTATTTCGTTTGCTAAACAACATTATTTGAATTAAGATTCAATAACTGTATTGTTTATTGGTATTTTATCACTAAGAAGGTTCAAAATTTCTTTTAGGAACTTAATGGAATTTTTTTTCTGAATTCGGTTTACATGGTTAAATCGTAAATTTTTTCCCAAGATATTTACGATAAATTCATAATATTTTGATTTACGGTTGAACATATATGTTATCTTGTATATAAATGCGCTCCTTTGAATTAAGTTTTTGGGACGAAAACTGTGAAACCAATAGTACAGAAGTGTTTTATTCACAGATGATGGTCAATATAGTTACCAAGTTATAAGATGTGTCTAACTAATACGTTGATTCAAACACAGTTTTTAGAGATCTTAATTAACGAATGCGTAGAAAGGTATTTTTTTTACTGGGGATAACATGTTAAAAATATCAATAATCAGTTTAAATTAAACTACCATTGGATTTGTATGACTATAATACGTCTATACAGTATACACATTTAAACAAACGACTTTTTTTAAACCGTTCGGAATGTAAACACCGACATAAGAAATTCAATTTGCAGAAAACATCAATGCGTATACTGTTTTGTTTGAACTATTTACTCAAATAAGTTAATCAAAAACTATAGCAAATATTTGATTAAGTTTTACGCAACGATGATTTGATGTAATTTAAACTATAATACGAGATAACATGTCAGAAAAACATGACGTGAAGAAAAAAAAAAATGTTTAAAATTGTGAAAAATCCATAGAAAAAAAAAGTAATTTATTAGTTTTGATGAAATTTTACTATTATTATATCCAACAATGAAACAAAAATCAATCCAAAATAATTTTGTAATTTCTATTATCATTATGATTTGACTATATCTAATAGGTAGTTGATAATTTTAATGATTAAATAAACTACTTTCGGACAATAAATCATTTCTATAAACCAGTTAGTAAAAGATAAGAATATTGATATTTTTTTTTAAAATTTATTTTAATTTTATACACCATAAAATGTAATTGGTGTAATTGGTCGATGTCTACTGTAAAGTATGATTGTCATTTCTTTTTCCAAAAACCTAGGTAATTAATTCAAATAAGTAAGTCCGTCTTTATTTTCAAATCATTAGAAAATAAATTTGTACAAAACTACAATGTGTGTTTGTCTCTCACAAACTTTTATCCCACAACGACGTGTTTTATTTTAATATTTACATAATCTTAATCGTTTTTACTACGTCGTACACATTCGTTTATCTAATCGTTTTCTTATTTTTCAGTTTATCATTCGCTGTGTATTGAACAATGTGCAGTTGTTTTCACAAATGAAAATTATCGGAAAAATAATTAATTATAAAATATGGAATTATGGAAACGGTTACTTTTCTGAAATTTCTTTTAGCGATTTCTGACGGTCAAAAATATCCGTTTGACAAGTTTTTAAAATGGAAATTTTCTCTTGGAAATTTACAACTTTCATCGCTATTTGGTGTTTCGACCCATAGAATTCGGTCCGAGGAAGTCGATATATTACTGTCACTGTTGATTTTGCAGCCATGTTGCCAATGGCGACGAAAGCTGCACAGTAATAATATTTTGAAGCACAGACGTCAACGGAAACACGACAGTATTTTTCCTCGTCTCCACGAAACGACGAGTCTTTATCGAATAACCGGTGACTGCTGAAAGGTGATCCAAAACGCAAATTTAGTTGGACAAAATAAAATTTTAGGTTATATTTAAAAAACCCCCAAAAAAAAATACTACACTACATTATAGTACCTAAGGAATAATAAATAAAAAAAAAACTTCGTCAATATTTGTATGAATTACTAGGTTCCAAAAAAAAAAAAAAAAAAAAAAAGGGGGTACAAAACAAACGTTTTTCAGATGATTTTCGTACAAATATAAAAGGCACACGAATAAACTAGGAAAAATGTATCGGGGGTGATTATTTCCTGGTAAATTAATATGCCCATACACTAGGGGTTGGATTCTCCTAGGAAATTATTACAGGCCCTGGCCACCCGTTAGATTCTGAAATAATTTATGACTTTACCAATATTCATACTTATTCCCAGTATATCTATAGCGTTTCTTGTCCATACCTCTGGACGATCTCACAAGTGAGAGATATTTGCCTGGAAAAATTTTACTTTCCGAAATGTTCCTTAATCGTGTTTTAGTCAAATCTTACTTGGGTGCAATAGTGTACTCGGGAAAAGGGTTTAAAAGGTTTTACTAGGAAGTAATTGGGAAAGAACATCCGGGAGAAGGTTAGATATGGTTATACCGCTAAACTGATCTTCATCGCACGATCTATTTGAAATTCAATCGTTTTCCAATAGAGTTTCCGACAAAATTCGATATTTTCCGTACTTGCGAATGACCACCATCAGTTTTTATTGCGATTTTCAATATGATTCCACGTTCGTACAAACGGAATTAGAACACTTTTTACGAATTCAGATTCCATAACTAATATATAAATATACTTCCGAGATGCCGGACACGTTTAAGTTTATCTCGAATTTAATCATCTCTATTTTTATTGTATAACTTTTTATTCGTTTTCGGGTCAATGCCGATGGTTCTTAACGAGAAAACGCATAATATTAGTATATTACGGAACGCAAATTAAATAATGCTGAAACTTTAATCGAACATATGAAAATGCATTGTATAGATACTTAATATAAATATATGACAACAAGAGTATAATATGACAGTAAAGAAAAAAAAAAACATCAAAACATGTTGGTTTTGTTGCAGTTTATTTTCCGAGACACATAAAAATCATTCGAATAATTTTGCGCATTACAGTGCAACATCAATAAAAAAATGTAGGTTCAAGTTCGTTAAACTCGAAGTCAGATTTATGACTCAAGAGTTAAGACTTGTCAGTGGATTTCATTTTATCATCGTCAACAATAATAATTATGCGATTTGTACATATTATTTTGGTGAACATAACACGAAAAAACTTTGATCAAGATGGTTTTATTTTAGAATTCTAAAACATTAATAAAAATGTATGTAGTTGCGGGGTTGATATATCATTCAATTATATCTACTTTTAACTTTTTATTTACTATTTTTTAAGTTTTGAGGAGAAAAAAAGTGCTAAAATAAACTTTAGAACGGATGAATTTGCTTACAACACAAGATGTATAAACATTATATAATTTTACACACGTTAAAATACTTTGTAAAAATCTATAATTTGGTTCTTTTTGGTAACCTTTAACCAAAAAAGTTTATATTTTTTAAGAACATTATTACTTTTTTATTAATTTTCAAAAATGTAAATTATTTTTTAGGGTTTAAAGATCACAGATATAACAATGGTTGTATCTATTTTTAATTTCGATGTTATTTTGGTAGATTTCTTTCAGAGTCATCAATCGACCATTCATTGGGTGACCTCTAAAAATATGTAAAAGAACATTTGAATATTTATTAAAAACAATTTATTGAGATGGTACTATATTTCGATATTGAGTATGAAAAAGAAAAAAATGAAAACTTTCGAGGTCAAGTGGAAATTAAAGTGTTTTTACCTTAATATAATGCGTTATAGCGTGTTTCAATGTAAAGTGGGTTGAAAATACAAAGATTCCTTCGGCAGAACATAATATATAGTTCATGTTTTAATAAACAGTATTGTCTTACAATGCATTTACTCGGACATAATAATCAAGTTAAATTTTAAAACTTATGTTTTGTTAGTAAAACAACAATATATCATAGTATGCAAAATAAAGATGAAGACAATAGCCTCCACCTCTTACGTAAACAAAAATTAAAACAAAGTTTTGCATTTATTATTTATAAAAATAATAAAGCGAACCGAATAAATTACTCGCTGGAAATTGTTTATTATTTCGTAATATCCTTAGCTCCAAACGAACTTAAATTTTTCATTTCCTATACAATTACTTTGACCACAATAAGTATGTATAGGGGAATCGAGTAAAAAAAGAATTAAATCAAAATATAATACAACATTGAAAAAATCAAAATGTTTAAGCTATCACGTCTTACGAACGTTAAAAAAAAAAAAACTCTTTGTTCATGATTTTGAAAATAAAATCATGATATTGATATTAAATTAAATGAATTTCTAGAAGTATTACGTCAATGTATACCAAAACATAATGATTATTATTATAATAAATATGAGTCATCATAGTACTTATACCAATACATAAAAAATTTAATAATATGTTTTAATCAACATAATATTATTAAAATATTTACTATTTAATTTAATTTTAAATTAATTTAAATAAATAATATAATATATAAATAATAATTTAAATAACTTTTATATTCTAAATATAATCGTACAAAATACCGAACTAATCACTTCAAAGTCCTTACGAAATCATTGAAAGTTGAATTATGTAATAACATCAATATTAATTTATGAGATGGTAGAAACGGCAAAAAATATGTTCGTTTTTCTGAAGATTATATAATATAAGTAAAAATCGTTATAATAATTTGAATTATGTTTAAATTTCTATATTTTGATGTAGCTGCCAATGTTCGTTTGAATACTCCCGTCAGGTTTTTTTCCAATAGAAAATCCTATCACTATAGTTTTTACTCAAAATAATAATTTTTTATCAGTCCATACAGCTGTTTTAAATAATAATCGATAATTTAAAAGCAATACAATAAGAAAACTTACGACAAGACCATTTAAGACGACAACTCTAAAATAACATTACAAATGCCACTACCAACAAACTTGTACAACTTTAAACAGCTAAAGTATTATAAAAAAATATTTTTCTAACAAGTAGTAAGTATAACTCAAAATACTTTTGTAGATAATAGAATATTTCTATTGATCACACAATAACTACCATATATGAATACCATTTGAAATAATACAATAATTTCTCTATTTAATATAAAATTACGTTTTATTTGTGGGCGAACAACTTGTTAGAATTTAGCGGATTCACACACTATATAGGTTTATAAGTTTGTATTGAGTACTGTAATATTATATATTTATTCTTCAAAAAAAAAAAAAAACCTTTTGTTGTTGACATTAGCTACCCGAGTATATTTTGTTTGAGAGCGTTTTTAAAAATATTGAATAAAAATAATTACTGCAGCACTCTGTATTTGAAGTACGTCCGAATCATAATATTTTAACTATATTTTTGTACATTTTTATTCAGTAATTTCGTAATTTTGTCATTCAGATTATTTAAGATTATATTTTTTTTTACAAAAAACTTTAAGTTTTCACATTGCATGTAGGTACTCAAATAAAATATGATTAGCTGTTAAACGAGAATAGTAACTCGTATTACTTTTCAAGTATGATATAAACATTTGTTTTATCTTATTTTTACACCTATAATTTATGTACAAATTAATTTTTACACTACGTTTATACATTTATGTTGTACATAAAATGCCGGTCTATTAATTATACAACGTTTCTTGTTAAATAATATGTATTTTATCCTCCGTATAAATAAATTCATAATTTGTACGTAAACACAACGTTGTCTTGGGATCGATATATTATTATACGATATATTATACGTACGAATATGTAACACGAAAAGCAATCATAGTTTGTTATGAAGAAGAGGTGTATCGAACTTGAAATATGCATCCGATATAATATGAATAAGGTATTGAACTGTTTTGCGAACTGAGTGTTGCAATCTGTTGGCTTTGAATGGAACTAGGTCTTTAGTTATTGTTCAATATTATTTTCATATTTGACAACAGAATGGTACCATTTTCACGATACAAACGAATAACAGCTAATGAAATTGATTTTTTAAATATATTACACGAATAAACTGTATAACAGCACACGCAGCGCATAACTTATAGCATAAAATCGTAACTATACCTAAAACGGTTTTGGAAGGGTGGACAAAGTGTTTTTTAAAAATGCATATTAGTTTTCCATAATATTAAATAAGCATACTCAATTAAGTCCTTTTTCGCAACAAAGAAATATCACGACTTGAAATACTCAAATTTATTCGCATTAACTGACGGTATTGTTGAAAACCCTAACTCTATTTCAGTCCTAGCTTAATATATTTTGTATCCACCATCGCACAATACTTGGAAAACGCTGTCGCGGTTTGGCGGATGTAAACCTATATAGATAAATTTCCACAAGCATTTTTTTTTTTTTATGTGAGGAATCTTATACAGATAGTGAAATAAAACGGTATTTCGAAAATTCTAAATTCGACAAAGTGTTTTGAATATTCCACGACATCTAGGCACACCAAAATAATTGTTTGGAACTCAATGGCCTTCTACGTGATACTATTACCCTAATATGTTTTAAAACGATAACAATTGCATAATATTTCAATCGTTAATTTGTACACGCGTAGAGATAATATTATTCCGGTTTTCCTTTTATATGACGTTGGTGGTATCGTAATAATTATTGTTTAGTCACTAAGTATATACTTAATATAAAAAAACGGAGTTTTTTGTTCGGAGCAAAATAAAATTATAATCACAACAATATTACTGTCAAAATGCGATCGGGGTCGCCCTCTGGCTCACAATCCGCACGTCAAGGCGTAGCGCTCAAAGCGCACCAGACTTCGCTGCTCGAAATCGGAAAGGTAAACAAATATCGACCGTTCCGAAACGCGTCCGACAGAGAGGGTTATGGGAAACAATGTGCGAACAACAACGTTTTCTGGTGATTGTTTTGAACAATATTATAATTTATTATTTTCCGCGCCCTTTCGGCGATATAGATTATTCATTTCACCTCCTGCGCTGAATGATTTTTGCCCGTTTTTTTCAAATTTAATTATCTGACCTTGAATATAAAAAAAAAACGCGTACAAAACATTTTTTGATAAAAACGATGCTTTTTCGAACTTAAAAAATTCAAAATCAAAATTTTTCAACCTTTCGTGAGCCAGTTTAGGTCGCTAAGAGCCTAAAACGATTATAATATGCATTTTGGCGACTCACCTTTAGGCGACATCGGTTCGATGTTTCCCAGGTAGAACGGCCCTTGTCTCGTAACGATCTCGTGGACGATTATCGCGAACGAGTACACGTCTCCTTTCTGGGTACCTTCCGGCGGCATGTGTATCGACCGTAACAATTCCGGAGCGGTCCACAGGAATCCTGTGTAGCGAAATCGCCAAGTCGTTAATATAATATTATTTAATAATATTATTTAATAAAAAAAAAAAAAACTAAAAATCAACACTGTTATTTTCGTCTTTTCAATCTTCTCGGCTCGACCATAATCACAGCCATCGGTTTGGTCTGAATTTTAACTTAAACTAGGTACACTCGATTAATGTTTCGATTATTTCTCAATATGTTTTATTCCGATTTATACGTGTTGAGATAATTTTTGATTCATAGCGAATCACGTCCGAATTATTCGTGTTCGTAAAAAAAAAACACTTTTAGAAACAATTCGATTTTCAAACGCAACAGTTAGTGCGTTTTTTGGATTTCGCGACTCGACTGCGAAATGAATTTCAAATAACTTGATAACACTATACTGTTATTTTATAAATATTATCCTTAAACAAGTTCACAACGATGCGGTTTCTGAACTTGTCCGTACCTACCACCAGTTCGTAAAACGAATAAATCCGGTCGTCATGACCCCCAAAAAAATTTAAAAAAAATCCCAGGCCCCGAAGTGGCACACAAGTCCCTGGCGGTTCACGGGCACACTGCCACGTAGAGAACCATTTTTGAAATTAAACCGTAGGTCCCAAATTTTTGGCATTTACGAGATAAAAAACGGTCGTGATCTTTTTACGAAAACGTTTTACGTGATCATTTGTTTCCGGGCGTCACACGACTCACTCGATCGTCTAACGGAATTCCTCCCAGAAGCCCCCGGGACGCAAACGACGACCTCTTCTATCATGTTCCAGTCACAGTGGCGGGCACTTCACGTAAAGTCACTGAATAAACGTTTTTGAATTGTGCTTAAACATAATATTATTGTCAACGAAAACACGAAACGTCGAATGCGCTTCCGAAACAAACGAATCGGTAACAAAACTAGAAATCAATTACGAAATCCACATAATAATTGTTCAAGTGAACTTTCATCGTACACAAAAACATTTTATTTTATATTTTTTTTACTTCTTATATCATATTGCAATAGAAAATGGGTATTTAAACAGAACGAAATCTTAGCACTGGTTCCGAAGTCGCTCTACGATCCTCAACAAACTACAAAAAGTTCAAAGTTATAATGTGAATTCCTAAAAAAAAAAAATAATCGAATTTGTTTTAAATTTGCATCACGTTTTTAGTTTACTCCTTCGTATATTCTATAATATAATACTTACACATTTTAGTTGATTCTAAACAATTTTTAGAATTTCTCGGAAAAAAATGAAACTGAGTAGAAAAAAAAAAAAACGAATAAACAGCTTTTATTTCTAATCAAAAGTTGTAGTACCATTTTTTAAATTACGACAAACGGTAAAACGTGTCGTTAAGTAATTGTATTAAAGTTTGGATCCTTAAAACTTAAAGTTAATGAAACAACCATAAAATGCAAATATATTTCAAACGTCCAATATTTTAATGAAAAATACTCAAAATTGTATATTTTTCCTACATAACTTATACATATATACATTAATCAATCAAATCACGTGTGCGAGTTTCAAATGATTTAAAGTACATTGGGAATGTTATAAATTTTTTTTTTTTTAGAGCAAAGCAAAATAGAAAATAACCACAAACGTTCAAAAACAATTATTCAAATAAATTTTACCGTCCAACTAAAGCAATTATCTTTTTTTCGATAATGACGCTCGCATAATCCGTTTTGTAGTTATTCGAAACTTATTAGACCGTGTTTTTGAAGATTTATTTTACGATATACACTTTTGAGCACCCGTTCAGTAAGAAATCCTGTGCATTTAAATTATTATCTGAAATTTGAAAGAAGTTGAAACGATAATGTTGTTTTTTTTTTTTTTGTGGTAATTTACTAAATAAGTTCCCCGGAGTGTACAAGTCATTTTAAATTTATCGCCATCGGTATACTTTCTGAAACTGTCGTGGTGTAATGGAGGCACGTTAGCAAACGTCCGTGAACACGGTCGAGTTACTTTTCGGTCTCCGAGCGACTCGGTTAAGTATGAATTATTTGACCTATACACCGGCCCCGGCGTAAACATTATCAGCTCATTTCCCAGAGCAACAACACGTTTAGATCATTTTGTTTCTTAGATTTTGGTCGTCGTTTCGTTTAATAAGGAAAATCGTCGATTTTAAACTTTTTTTTTCTCGTCGTTTAGTAGTTTTTTATCTTTCTAAAATAACTACAGGTTTTAGTACGGTGCAGACGGTTACGATAAAATTTGCTTTAAGAAAAAAACATTAGTATCGGCGTCGCCGCGTTAGTGATATAAGTCCAGAAACCGGGGGTGTATTTCGTTTCGACACCAAGATTCAATCGAAATCGAAAAATATAAATAGTAAAAAAATATGAATTACGAGCCGTTATTGTTTCTAAATTTATTATTATTATTTTAATTTCGATCGTAACTGAACATAATTCAAAACTCACTAGCGAATAATTATATAAAGTACCTGTGATCAAGGTTAGTGTATGTTTTGATATTTTATATGCACCAAACAATCTCCCCTATTTTTTTTTTCACCTTCGAAAACTATGAAGTATGAAGTGTTAACATAACAATCATTAGATAGTGAGAATCAATACTTTTAAATGGAATCAACAATTTCTTTAAAATCATGAAAATGTAGTTGAGTTTTTTTCCATTGAAATTGTAGATAAAATTGAAGTCAATTAGTTAAGTAAAATGTCTGTTATTTTGTTGTTTACATTTGTCTGCAGTTGTACGAATTTAGGTGATTTTTATCAGACATCCGTATAGTATTATAGATGCGTTCTTTTTTGAGCGGCGTTTTAAAATGTGCACAGAAGTTAAATGTACGCGTAATATCATATCGGTAAATGCGGATTTTATTAAAATATAGTTATTTTCTTTGATACGAACAAAAATTAAGTAATATAGTTTTAAGTTTCCATTGTTCGAGTGAAAATTCGAATTAATACGGAAAAGAGACGATTTTATTTTCAAAAAAAAAACCAATAAAATATTTACGCATAATCAACCCTTTAGACGTAAAAATACCTAGTAAAAAAAAACAAAACATTAAAATATCGGGCACGAACCTCTCCAGTAAGCGTACGAATCGCTGTCGCTGTTTGACGATCCGTTAACATGGGTATTTCGGAAACTCCTGAGCCCGAAGTCGGTGATTTTCAAGACAAATCTGCTGTCGACCACACAGTTACTGGATTTCAGTCCTCCGTGTGAACGCAGTTCGCTGCTGTGCAAATAACACATTCCCTGAAAAAACAACGCGATTTACTCGTGTCCGTCGGCCCGATTAAAACGAATTTACGCTACACGATGACACACCGAGTAAATTTGTTATTATTTCGGTAATTTTGAAAACATTATAATTATCATTACTTATGATTGTTTTTTATGTTTATTTACATCCCGAGCAGATCGAGTGCGCGGGGCCCTTCTGATCCGTCTGCGTTGCACCGTACCATATTATATACTATGCAACGCAATATCACGGGATCGTCACCTGCGGTATACGAGACGTCGAAGGCAAAATTATCGACAAGATTTCATTACGAATCTTCTCGGACAGGGTAAATGCAAAAAAAAAAAAAAGAAACGAGAAATAAATAAGAAACTCTACTGCCGCCGTGAAAATACGACGAAACCCCTTGGGCGCGCGAGAGTACCGAAGAAAATATTATATGGCTTTAACACGCGCACCGTAAAAACCTATCGCACGATAATACATCGATTCATCAAACACTCTTATGAAAAGACTCGACATGTTATTTAATTTTACCGGTTATCCACACGGCCGTCGGTGAACGAGGAAAAATATTTAAAAAATACAAAAAAAATAATGTTTTTTAATTACAACGATCGTTCAACGACGAGCCGTGTCTTTATCGCCTGTACGACGTGCGGGATTCGGTTAAAACGCATTTTTGGCATAACCGAGCACAATATACTCGCACGCCTATATATTATAATTTACAACACAATATAATGATGCGGCCAACACGTCGCGTCGTCATGACTACGACGATTGTGGACCGAAACGAACTCGACTGCGGGTGCGATGTTTTTCGCATCTACACGATGGTAATTTTGCTTTTTCCGGTATCGAAAAAACTATACTTAACGCGACGGTAAAATTTAACTGTCTTTTCCGATTTTAAACGAGATCCGATAGAGATTTTAGACGGAAAATACGTATAAATATCTACAAACCGAGATACGAGTTATGTCACGTCGTTTAAAAGTATGACGACGTCAAGTACACGAAATCGAATATTTATAATACGAACGTGGAGTTTTTTTTCGCATGAACAAATAAAAACGTACAGAACGTCGTTTTTTTTTTAGTTTCTGCCCTTAGGCACAAAGCGCAGTTTAAAAACGATCGTTTCGCGACAAATGTTTTCGTCGGTATTCTTTGAAAAAATTAAAATTTTATTCAAAATAAAAAATAACTCCGTAGTGTGGTAAACGTATTTGAAGCATACACCTACCTATATTTTACCGATAATTGTAATAATATATTGTGATGGAATTATACACGCGGATGTGATGTATAAACGACCTATTATATAAAAATAAACGAAAAAAATATCAACGTATTTCATACTTCTTTTTTTACTAGCTAAATGTGTTTTAACCGCTTCGTATGAAATCTAGTTTAACTATTACCAATATAGGACGTGAATGCATCTTTATGACAAGAACTTTCTGGGTGTTATTGTACCTCGACAAATGTTTGTGCGCTCGAACGTTAATTTGAAGTATTCGTATTTTGTCACAAGCAATAATATCTCGTTTAAATGTATGGTTTTTCAAAATATAATGTGTACGCTTGAGAATAGTGGTATTTATTTAAACATAAGGTAATTATGGTATAATATTACCGGTAGAAAATCGAACGTAGATTACAGTTTTGTTTGCGCTTTTCCCATCGTAAATAAAAAAAATATTAGTTTTAAACGGCCCTTAACCCGTAAAATTACGTGTCTTACGTCGTGTTAAACAGAACGTTTTATATTATTTATTTTGAAAACCTCCCGTTTAATTACTTTGACGATATCGTGCATCAGACTGTATCGGAACATCCAGTCGAGTTTGAACTGATCGTTTTCGAGTATGTCCTGTAAGCTTCCTCTGGGACAGTACTCGGTTAGCAGGCAGCAGTAATTAGTTTCCACGCACGCACCGTAAAATCGCACCAGATGGTCGTGGTGCAAGTCTTTCAGCTGTAACGATAAAAAACCAATTAATAATATTAATTTTATCACCAACGATACCTGCGAAACGCGAATACGTGTATTGAGATAATTACAACCGAAAAATGACGTTTTCGTGTTTTTTTGAACGTTTACATAGCTAGCGCCGAAATAAACTAGATTTAAAGCGCGAAAAATTCGAACAGAATGTTGCGGGTGTTGACATTATTAACGCTCGAACCCGCTTTCGGGGATCGTACGAGTATTGTAAAAGTGTATATTCATTTCAAAAGGTTCAAATATATTACGGTTGTCAAAAAAAATGTTTTAAAACCGTACGTGAGACGAAATGAAACGATTAAATTAGAGAAATTCTTCTCGGTGTATGTACACATTATTAGCGTAGAACAAATAACTGTGCGCGGAAAACGGTACAGCGACATAAATATTAAATTTAAGGGTTAAAAAAATATGATGTCCAAATGTCCAAATTAGATATTCACACGACGGTGGAGTGAACACGTAACTTGCAATAAATACGCGGTTTTACGTACCCTTTTGAATTCCAGCAGTCGATCGCGTGTCATCTCCAAGCGGGATTTTTTTAACGTTTTAAGAGCTACTTTATTACCCTGAAATCAAAACACAAAATACGTTTGAAAACACACACCGTAAAACAATCTTTACAGCTATAAGAATGTACGAGAACTGTTTAACCATAAAATCCGTAACGATTTGTAACACATTATCGCTGCGTAACCAACAAGTCGGTTGAATATTAAACGTGGAAAAAATTAGCACTACTTTTTAAAGTAATAACTGAAAACAATCTAAAAACCTTCTATCATTCGTTTAGCCGGATAGCATATATGAAACAACAATTGCATATGATTTTTAGTTTGCGTATTAAACATTTTACATAAAGATTGTATTTCAATTGAACCGTTGACAATATATTTGCTTTTAACTTACGAAACTAACGTTTTTTTAGAATTTCCGGACACGTATGAAATAAATAAAATTTTACATCTGAACATCGTTGTAGGTATATAATTGTGTCGCTAATGATTAATAAACTCGTTAGACTCGATAAGAAAATTAACGAAAACAAAATTTAACTAATTGTATTCAAACCGAAAGATTGTAAAAAGAAATAATATAAGAACCATGTGTATTTTTTCTAATAACAAAAGTCAAAAGAGTCAAAAGCCAAACTTAAATCAACGATTCAGTTTAAAAAAATGTTGTTGAAACACGATTATTTTACGGGTGGAAAATCGCGGTGTTCTCGCGTCAAATAGTTACGAAACGCTTTTAAGTTTAGGTACGTAGTAAAATATGAAGTGACACTTCTATTTAACATCAAACTGAAAATCACAGAAAACATTAAATTTATAATACAGAAAAGTGTTGTTCAATACTTGAAAAGCCCACGATTTAAAAACAAAAAAGTGGACTGCGAATTCGATTACAACCAATGAAATTCAATGCTCGATTACATTGTTCATTTTAAGCAATGACCCGAAACTCAATAAAAAAAAAAAAAAATACATATTTGCATATTATAAAAACTAAAAATGGTGAAGATGCACGTAAGTTAGTATTAAAAATTAACGATTTACTCTTAAGATGTTTGTATATTTATGCCAGTTGTAGAGAGCGTGTAATAATATATTCTTGTTTGTATTATGATATCTGTGGAATGATACTAATTTCGAAATAAGGCTCAAAGGATTGCATCATCTACAATGATTTTTACAAATTCAGAACGTAAAACAAACATAATTTTAAAAAAAAAATTAAATGGAATTTTTTTATATTCATAAAAAATATTTTTGCCTTGTTTTGTATACCGATTCGATGTATTTGAATGACTTCATATAAAATTTAAAATAAACGAGTATTGTTTCTATCACGAAAACTACAGATGAGATAAAAACAAAAGACAATATTTTAGTGTTAGTAATCATAAATTTGAATAATTAAATGGGTGAATTGATGCGTTTACTCTAATTTAAATAAACAATTTTTTTTCAATAGGCCCTATGACAACTCTTGTATAGTGCTGATCAATTAAAAAACTTGAAAAAAAAAATAGTACCCAATTGAATATTAATGAATTTTATATGGAAAGCATTTTATGTAAATACTTTTAAAATCTGAATACTATATTAAAATCGGACTCGCAACACGATTTTTAAAATGTTTTTGACGGGTTTTTATCATTTTTATCACTTTTGATAGTTATTAATTATCATAATATACTACCAAAATACATTAATAAACAATTAGAAATTTAAAAAAAATACATTTATTCTTTTCATTTCATTAGTTTGATTTGATTTAATGACAATTCAAAATGTACCTACACAACAATTCAAATATTGTACAAAATATACGTATTTTTAAATGATTATAAACAAATTTGACCCTATAGTTGAGTTCTATACAAAATTAGCTAAATTTAAATAATGGAAAAAAATATGATTTATTCTTTCTCGACATGTACATTTCAAATGTACGCATTAAATTTTTTTTCTTCAAACAAATACTTTTAAGCAAAAAAACACAATAAATTCACATACTTTTGTTAAATCTTTTGTTAATTCCGTTATGAAATTCGTATTTTATTTGTATAATGTAGATAAACAGCCTACGCATCGAAATTGAAAAATATGAGTACTGAAAAATCGATACAAAGTTTTTAAGTAGCCAGACTTAGATTTTTTAGAAACAAAGTATAATAAATAGAATAATACAATTTTATGAGTGTACATAATAAAAAATCCGTTGAGAATTTATACGTTTTTTTTTTTCGTATATTTTCAATTTGAACAAACGTCACGTGATACATTTTAACAATATGATATTTAATTTTAAATATTATGAAACTAATAAAGCCGAAAATTTATTATAAAATACAGTGTTGACTAGAAAGCCGCGGTATTCTCCAAACCCTACGTTTTTTGATTATCTACATTATATGATTGTAATTTAAGCAAACAATATCTACCAAAAAAAAAATAAAAAATTACTTCTCAGTTTCCTACCATTAGTTATATACATACATAACACAAAGCCAAGAAAGTCTTGTATCTCATAGAAGGATAAAAAAAAAAAAAAAAACCAACAAAACTGCTGACTAAATGAAAAATAAAGCCAAGTTAACTCGCTACAACTGTCTAGTCACAAAAAATAAGGTAAAAGATTCTATCGATCCAGAAAAAAAGTAGAGTTTTTTCTGAGTCTAAACTAACTGGATACGCAATACAAGACGCAAGTTTTTAATAAAAAACAATACTCCTGTAAGAAAACGTTGAACTCGCGTAACGATATTTTGTCTTCAATAGACTCGTAACTAAACAAACGGACAAAAGTTGTCATAATTAAAGCGAATTGTAAAATTTATTTCAAATCTTAACAACTCTATTTGCACTCGTCATAATTTTATTAAGTTATAATCACATACATTTGGGTTTTTTGAACTTTTATTACTTAGAGTCTAACACACAACACTTATTCGTCTAAGTCTTAGACGAATAAGTGTTGTGTGTAAACTCTACTCAACACTTTAAAAAAAGAACCGTTCGAAATCAAGTTATACAATTTTATGAAAAAAAAGTTGCGATAGATTTTTATAGGTGCGGTGTAGCAACGGAGTAAGTAAAAATATCGTTATAGATCGATACATAGCGTTTTTTTATGATAGTAAAAACGTTTTTGGCTTTTGGCGAGAAACATAATCATCAGGTCGAATTCACTGATTGACTGTCCACAAATCAGTTATCGTTTAAAAAAAAAAAACCAAAATCAATGCTTTTCAATATCCATTGATATCTTTGTTGTATTTATGTTTAATTATTGATTATGAGTTCATAAGAGTACGGTGATAAAGATATAATGATCAAAGGACGGAACGTAAGTGAGATTTATGTCTGAAAACTTAAATTTGAATTATCATAATAACGCTTTGGATGCGTGCAATTAAATACATTGGCACTAATTCAAACGGCATAATGATTCTAATAATTTATTGAGTTGACAATCATGAATTGAAATTTAATTCTGATAATGCAAGAAAGAAATGTTAACGCTTTTGTTTTAAATTTATGTTTATCTATATTTATTTTACATCTATCATAAAATAACATTTATCAATATATCCACCCTTTTTTGGGTAATCATACCCACTTTGTCTATACAGTCTTGAAATAAACGACAGTTGAATCAAAATACGTAAACTAATAGAAATTAATCTTTTTTGTAGAGTGTACAGCGTGTGGTGCACATTCGATTTTAATTTGGACTTGCATAATAAATACTTCATCTGGGCGAAAAAGTGAAAAAAAATTAGCCCTTAAAAAATATTATTATAAACTACAGTTACACCTGATTAAATATATTTTTATTTGAAATTTCTCTACAGCTCAAACGAAAAGACCTTTTAAAAATTGTGCTACATTATAAGAAAATTTCACAGAGCAGTAACAATATTAAATTGATAAAAAAGATATACTACCAGACCATACTATACTACTATAACGACATAGCAGTTAACGAATAAATCAATGTAGACATTTAAAAACTTTTCGTTTTTTTACTGTAATACAGTAGAAATAATATAGGTAACTCCAAAGAAATTGTACTGATGTAATTAAATATTTAAAACGTAAAATATAATGTAAATTATGTTTATTAGTTTACGAGTTTACAAAATTAACGAACACAAACAAAATAACTGCGGTTAATATTGTTTTCTAAACTTTTCATTGATGCGTCTTTCGAGTTATATTCTAGCTGATTAAAATATTGTTTCTACGAAGCTAATGAACAAAACAGAAATCGCATAAGCCGTCTGGACGTGCGATAGGAAAATATAACATTGGCGCAATTCGAGAGAATAGAGGGGGCCCACTCTGGTAAGTCTTAAATCAACCCAAATTTTTTAATAAAATACACAGAATAGCCTATCTCGAGGGGGGCTCAGTTTTAATTTTAAAATTAGCCCCCAAAAATTTTAGTTTTTTCAAATTTTGCTTATGAGTTGACTATATAGATTATAGTGTGTTGATTGTGAAGTTAAAAAGCCGGGATCACTCCAAGTCGTCTGGGTAGTTTGACGGAGTGTAGCGAGTACGTTTTGGGTGGGTCACTAGTTTAGAAGTTCTGATTCAAACGCGTTATTTAATATCCGAAAGCAATGGAACATCGTTGCATTAAAAAATACGATTCTGAGCGAGCTCAATCGTCTTGTACGTCTTGGTAAATTTTTCGAGAATTTCAAAGTTCTATACTCAGCTAAAAATTTTTCGCCATCCCTTAAACTTCGATCAAACTCGTGTCTTGTCTATTTGAATATCGCGTTAAGGTTTCGACCTGTTCCGATCGTTTTTTTTGGGATGTTACGGACATAAAGATCGACGCGTAAAAAACACACGATTGATTTTTCTCCGACGTTTCTGCTTAGTTTCGTGACTATATTAACTTTGAAATTTTACACCCCTCAAAGTACCATCAGAGTACCACAGACCTAGGGCGTTTCTTATACCACTAAAGTTAAGAAAAAAAAATAACACCATTGTAAAAACAATACGTTCTTCGCTGACGCCAAGAATTTAAAAAGTTACGAATCACACAATATACACTGCAGCTGATGGTCCTCCTTTGTAGGGCGATTATTTTCGTCCGTTCGGTTTCGACGACGACGCTTTGACCGTCTCTTCGGGTGCCGGACCCTTCGGGCTCTCCGATTTCGGGGTCGACCCGACTGCAGTTGTTACGTCGGGAACTCACAAGAAATAGAAATTGAAAGGCCTCTTACGAGTCGAGGACGGAGAAAGAAAAGAATTCCGGTCTTGAGTCATGAGTGCGCGACAAATTATATTATCTCGAGGTGTCCCATTCTGGTTTGAAAAATAGCCGATCCGCCGCCAGCGACACGCCCGCGGCTCGGGGTGATTTATTTCTTACGCGTCACGCGCTTTGGCGTATTCGGCGTGTTCTATAACTCTTTTTAGCTGCTATAGTTGTGTAGGTACACCGTTCCTTACATCATAATTATTATTTACCGACCGCAGTCGTAACTCGGACGATCGATCCGTTATTTTCTTATTCTTTGGTCGAATGGTTTGACCTAACCAAATAGTCGGCCGCCACAGTTTAAAAATCAAAATTTTTTTATCTTCAATCCTTTCCCGCTTGTTTGAGTTTTGTAGTCGCGGAAATCTGTGACTTTTAAACGTACCGCCATCCCTGATACACATTACTCGACACAGGCGCTGTCGTCGGCCAATTATTTAGTTTAAAAGCTATTAGGGTTTAAAATTGACCTCGTCGTTCAGAATTAAACTTCACGAACAGTTTTTTTTTTAACAATCGAAATTCAAAAAAAACTCAACGTCGGTATTACTGTTCTAAATGGTGATCATTTTTCAAAACGAAATTTTGTTAATTATCGTTTCATTTGTAAAGGATTCACGACTAAGAGATAGCACCCACAGTATATAGACCGCGCTCTGGCAAAATTCGATAGTAACTATATGATTGCCACACTTAAGTTGCAGCCTACCACTATGTGCGATTAGAACAGTTTTTGATTTGGGATTTTGAAAAAAAAAATATATTTATGGAATCGAATTCTAAGAACTTGAGGAGGATATAGTAAACTATATTCCTATAACCTTATATTAATAACAATATTATGTTTAAACTCTCGATATTGTACATAGAATAAAGTTTCGAGTGTCGTCAATAGTGCCAAAAGCTGCCGTCCGTTTAATTTTTGTAGTAATCGAATGCAAGCGTCTATACATCAAACTAATGGTAATTTGTACGAAACGCATTATTATGGTGCGTTATATCTTAAGCCGTAGGACTTATAACCGTGTGCAGTTTTAAAACAACAAGAACATGACACTCTATGCGTGATGGTACGGTTGTTTTTCTCTGCATTCGTTTCAAACGTTTCAAAGAAAATGTATCCACCAACATTTGACGAATATCTACAAAGAAAAATTTACAGTAGACGCGTGGCAAAAAAGTTTAGGTGGTCAAAGACATTTTTATGAAATTAGTATAATAATTTAATCATCGAGTATAGTTAACAAATCGTATACAGAACCATGGATAATTGTTATAAAATCGTTAGTTTGAAATTGGTATACATAATACATAATACGTATATATATTTGGATTTCGGTCGGAAACATATTAGGTAAATTAATGCTTCAATTTTGTATCATTTAGAATCTCGGTTAGATAAAATAGAAACTACGGTTAATATCTGAACCGGGGGAATGACATCACTAAAGAGTTATCTCATCGAATTCCGCCAGAGCTCGTTCTATATACTGTATTTCTATAGCTGTAGGGGCTATCTATGAGTTTCTTTGAAACAATAATTAACGAATATTAGTTTAGAAAAACAATTCGGAATACTTGTAAACCGACGTGTAATTTTTTTTTGGAATTTCGATTATTAAAATATGTATTCATTGATTTTCAATAACGAGGTCAATTTTAAACTAGGTAATTGAAAAAAAATATATATTTTAAAAAATTGGTCAACGACAGTATCGAGCAACATGCATTTAAAAGTTACAGACTACCAACTACTTACAAAACTTATACTAGCTTGAGAAAGCACTGAAAACGAGAAACTTTGATTGAACTGACGAAATGAAAAAGTTTTAAAATATTTCCTAGGGTCATCGTAAGACTAGTATTACAACGGACTATACTCGACCGAACCGTTTAAGCTATATAAAAAGATTTCCGCTTAACTATTTCAACTAAATCGAGATTGGACCGCGTAAAAGTCAGAAAAACCACAATTGTTTTTTCTTTTCGCCTCAGCTAACAGTCCACCTATTTTGACGACGAAAAATAACCCAATTTTTATATTTTATTTCGTATAGAAACATTTTGCTGGTCTTTAAAATAGTGGCCGTAAACAAAAAAAAAAAAAAATTAAAAAATCAATACAACACTATCATTATATTGACCGGACGATTTCACGTGGCAACGAGTTTTTTTTTCCACGGTTTACGAGAGCGTTTCACGTGTAGTCGATCACTGTCGTGAAACAAAAAGAAAAGCACGAAAGAAGTTCGTCGACCGCGTGACACGAGATGACGGAAACTCTGTTGGCGGCGGCGACGACGACGACGACGACGACGGACGGGCCGCGGGACGCGCGCAGACTGTTCATGGGCAACCTGCCCAAGGCGAAGACGGACGAGGAGATCCGAGTGGAACTGGGACGGATCACGCCCGCGCTGGTCCGCGTGATCACGTACAAGAACTTCGAGGACCCGTCGCTGCACCGGGGCTTCTGCTTCCTGGACTACGAGACGCCCGAGGCGGCCGCGGACGCCAAACGGCTGCTGGCCCGGTACACGGTGTTCGGGTGCAAGACGATCGTGGACTGGGCGGACCCGGAGCCGGAGATCGCCGCGGACGAGATGGCCGCTGTGCGCATACTGTTCGTGCGGCAGTACGGCGGCGTGCTGGACGAGCAGCGGCTGGCCGCGGTGTTCGGCCGGCACGGCCGCGTGGACCGCGTCAAGAACCTGAAGAACTACGCGTTCGTGCACTTCGAGCGCCGCGAGGACGCGCAGGCGGCCATGGACCGGCTGGACGGCGCGGTGGACGACGACACCGGCGTCCGGTTGACCGTGTCGTGGGCCAAACCGCCGGCGGACAAGCAGATCCGCGAGCGGGTGTTGCGCGACCGTGAGCGGCGCATGAAGCAGACGGCCGCCGTGACGCGTGGCTCCGGTTGCGCGACCGCGTGCCGGTTCGCGAGGACGGTTCGCGACCCCGCGCGGCCGTACTCCAAGTACGACCATTACGAGTACGACTTCGGCTGGTCGACGGCCGCGGCCGTCTGCTCGTGCCAGCTGCGGCTGTCGGACGCCGCCGGCCGCTGTCCGTGCGCGGCCGCCGTCGCGTCCGCCGCGCTCGACGACGACGACGACGACGACGAAGGGTCGAGACCGCCGCGGTACCGGCCGCCGAGCGACTGTCCGACGGCGTCCGCGGACGCGGGCGGCGGCGATTGCGTCGTCCACGGGGACGCGCCGTCGGCCGCGGCCGCCGCCGGCGAAACGGTGGACGAAAACGTGCGAAAATTTTTCTACAAAATCGCCGTGGGAAAGGTCCGACAGGCGACCGAGTTAAATCCGGAAAACACCGGTAGATAACACGTTCGTTCGGCAATCGTCCACGTGAGAAAACGTCATCCGAACGAAAGTGTACGACTCTTACTTACGGTTTTGTGTAAAAAAGAAAAAAAGTGTTGATTATTAAAATCGGTGTTCCCGGAAGTATATTTGCTCCGGGTCGAGTCACGCGGAAAGTTTTTAAGTCGCGCGCAGCGTTCGTCAAGACGTCCGTCTTCGCTAAAGTTACGCTGCGGGAATTCGCCGACGGTTGTAATTTGATAAAAAAAAAAAGTAAGTTGTGGTTTTGAAAAAAGCGAGAGTTTGACGCTTTGCGATCTCAAAAATTAATGTTCGGGTTGCAGAGGCGTGCGTTTGCGACATCATAAATTACGTCAAAACAATCTCTGTCGCACGCGACTTTTCTACATTTTTTTGATAACATAATAATTTTCACGTTTAGAGGGACGCGGGCGTTTTTTCAGTGCGAAAAGCCTGCTCGCCAGAGCGGAAATATCTGGCTTTCACAACGGTTTTACGGCAAAAACTTACGCGATACATACGAGTTAACGCGAACGATATTTCCAAGGGCGTCCGCGTCCAACTCCATTTAAAAAAATTAAACATCGAAACTTCAACGCAACATTCGAGGAATATTTTATACATTACACACTCGGTTATTATTATTATTATAAATTTTCCGGAAAGGGACAAAATCAGTTGGAAATATTACCCATAACTGGAATGTAGATGAAACGTTGTTTTCGTGCTAAGTAAAGAACTTTAATACTTGCGAATCGTTGAGCAGGTACATACCTATCTGACTCACTGACCTAGCAGAGAACAGTGATTTTCGTACTGAAATCATTGCTTAAAAACGTGTGTAATTAAAAACGTTAATCAACACCTTCCGACGGTCTGTGGCCCGCCTAAAACGGTGACCTACCGAACTAGTAAGATAAATATCATGATTTAACGAAAATCCGGTTTCGATGTTTTAGATAGGCACAAGATATTTTTTTGATATTTTTAACCGTTAGTATAAAACAAGCGCGTTTTTAAAATATTGTAAATCGGTGCGAAAAGTTTTAACCACAATAACGCGATGTGACGTTTGAAAATAGTGTGTTAAAAGTACATTTTCCAAATAAAAATATCGAATCGAATCAAAGTTTATGACACCGGTCGAAAAAAAAAAATACGTGTAAGTTTTAAAATTAACCTAGACGTCTGTTGGAAACCACAGGATGGTTATTAATTTTATTGCTGTAAACAATATTCGCGTGTTTTGAACTTTTTATTATTTCGTGCGGGCAAACGGTCGTAACCTACACAAAGATCATTTACACCGAGTAACACATAATAAACTACTAAAAACAAAGTAGAAAAGAAATTTAATCAAAATTGTCTGAAAGTATAGTTTTTTTTTTTTATTATTAAAAAAAACTTTTCAAAAGCAAATCAACGTTAATAAGACCAAGAAAATTCGGTAAGTTTTTGACGGTTTGACTACGAAATTTTTTCGTTACGGAAATTTCTTTATTTTTTTTTTTTTCCTTATGAATATCGCGCAGGTTCGCTGCACGTTTAAAATAAATGAAGCGATTCAACGCAAAAACAGAAAATTAAATCTGTGTTCTACCAATTTTTTGTTTTATTTCTAGCGTAAGTAGTATTTTTTTTTTTTTTTTTAATATCATTTCCCGCCTCATATCGATGTACACAATGATTCGTAATAACTCTCCTAAATATTAGCTACAGAGACCGCAACGATCGCGAGAACCGTAAAAATTCCTTGATTCTGATTGATTTTTAGACAAAAACATATAGCCGTTGTTAAAGTAGGTATAGGTCGCGCGGTTACCCGTAGGTAAATAAGTTTATTCATTATTATAGTACGGCATTTCAAGCAGAAATAAATTCTTTGTTTTTTTTGTTTTTATTCAAAATAATTTAATAGCAAATCGCGCATTTACCTCCTGAAAAATGCGCCGGTCTTTTTACACACATTCTGAACGAATTACACAATAATTTAACACCATTGTTTGCTTATACGGATGATGAACGAAAAGAACCGTGGGTTTTATGTGTGATGTAGTAACAATAATAATTCGTACTACACAGTCGATATTCAAATGCAGATTTTGACGTTTATTTTATTTTTAAACTCAATTTGAATTTATCTTTGGTCTTATTACGACGAATTCGGCTTAATAAAGTAGAAGCCAATCGGTTGTATTGCGTTATGCACATTCTTCACGACTAAATTAATTGTTCGAATGCTTTTACAATAAGTTCGCAACGCCGTTGTGACTAATCAAATTGTTCTGTATGAAACGGGTAGCATTTTTGTAAAAGATCACTTTGTATTTTGCCTGTAATTCGTACACATTAATTTAATTCAAACTTCATCGGATGTACCTTTGAGGATCAAAAGACGCGCACACTTTTTCGCGCTATTTAAATACATAGTATTATGTTTGAAGACATCTGATAACTATAATATACGAAAATAACAGATTATTATTAATATTTATGTAAATTTATACGTTATTATTACATTTTTATTTCTAACACGAAATTATAAAATTACGAAATACGAACACTGTAATTTACTATAATAGTGAATAACAATAAGTATGTGTCGTCTACAATACAATTCAGTCATACCGTTGATTATAATTAACAGTACTTTACGATTTATAATCAATGCTTACAAATGCTATTGGAAAACAAAATGTTATGTACTACTAATTGGTGTAAGGGAATACAACAAAATTAACAATGAACAGTATTATTCGAATACGTATCTCCAATTATCATCATTTATTAATTTTAGAAAAATGCAAGCAACACTCGAGACTCTAAAATTGTCAGTTTGTATACAATTACAAAAACCAAAAACATTTGGAGACGATATAGTAACAATACCATTGAATACATTTTAAAACGTTATCGATTACAAAATCAAAATCGATGTCAATTCCCATCATAAAATTAATCCACAACTGATTGTAGTAGTTAAAACAATCATGAAAAAAGTAAATTCACCCCAATGTGAATACAACCATAAAGTAAAATATTACTATATTGTATTTTTAAATCATCGATGCGTTCGTATTTATTTACCGAATAATTAAAATATCAAACATAGTATAGTGAAACTATACGTGACACAATTTGCAAAATTTGTAATAAATTGATTTTAAGCATTCTCTACAATGGTGTACAGTTATACAAAAATGTGTATGGCATTAGGTACATTTAAACTCGTAAAACCAGAACAACTTTTGTTGAGACCAACACTACCTAATTATATTATACGCGTTAAGTAAATTTAATATGATATTTTGAACCGAATTAATCTTATAAAAACTAAAATTCAAACTAAATAAAAAAAAGAACTATAACCAAACATTCTCTTTTGTAAACAAAACGTTTCAATTACAAAGATTTAATAGTACGTCGTATCCGAAAGAAGTTTCTTAAAAAATATCATCTTATTTTTAACTTGCTGTGCGTTTTTGCGCTTTCGAAAATTAACGCGTAGGTAGTATTCAAACTAAAATTATTTCAATCAATAATTCAATAAAAAATTTTAAATTGTTTGTCCATACTTACTTTGTAAAATGCCATTTGGATGAAAACTTGGCGTCCATAGTCACAATGACTCATAAGGCTCATAAGGTCGTCCGACGTGGCAGTCTATAATTATTAAACATAAAAAACAATGTTTTAAATGTGAAATTTGGATTAAAACTTGAAACAACGATGGAGAAAAATCAAAAAAATATTTTTCAAACATGTTACATAAATACATTTACCTGCGTATTTTAACATTTAAAATATCAATGCTTTTTTATTTGGTGTAAAAAATTATGTGTTCGAATTTTTACATTAAAGAATTATTTTTAAGAAACATTTTCTTACAAATAATAATAATACCAGGAACGCATGCTACAAGATATAAAACATTTTTCCATTCCGTCGAAATTCAATTTACTTATCAAAACTCTTTAATCCGATATTAGTATCAAATCTAATTTAAAATCACAATGAATTCAATTAACGTTTTGTTTGATCGACTTTTATTTTTCGAAGAATTTTAAGTTTTCAACGATCACTATTTCGGAAGTTGTGTCCGACAAAATTAATCGAATATGTCGAAGAATGCGCGTTAGTCGAAATTTTTAACGTACTTCTTTGATATTTCGCTTGTAACTTTTTCCATTTTGAACTCTAAAATACCCTTCAGCCGAGTAGATATACTCATCATAGTTCATCATAGACCTTTCTGAAAATCAGAGCGATTTTACTACCCTCAAAGTTGTTCGAAGAAATAAAAAAACAAAAAAAATCATGGTAAAAACGATACGTTTTTTGCTGAGCTCAGAAACGAAATCGTTTAATGAATCCACACGAACGTACGGCCAAAACCGTCGATTTTATGCAAGACCAAAGCCAAATATTATTATTATTATTACCGATTCGTCACGGTCACTATAATGTCGAGTGGATTACACGGCTCAAACATTTATAATATTGTTTGGTGGTCGAAAACATTAATTCTACCGAGCACACGCGCGCGAGCGTTATAACGGCCGTCTAAATTGCGCCGGAATAATAAACGTATCGGCCAACTTTGCGGTTTTATTCCCAAACGAATATGAGAAAGCGGGTAATGTGCACGGAAAATTGTAGTACGCCCACGGTTGCCGGCATCCCGTTTTATTTAAAAGGTGTATACCCGCGTAGGTGTATACAGTGTGTCTAAAAAGTGAAAACGAAAAATAAAAACTGAAAAAGAGCTACAAGATGTTTTGAAATGGGAGTCGGATCCGATCTGGATAATAAAGTTGCTTACGGGGACCCTGAAATTTTTCAACTCTGTCTATCCCACACGCAAATCATTTAGACCCTTTCCACACGTACGAAAAGATTTAATGACGCGACAAAGATTCTGTAAAGTACGATATGAAGTGTACTCGAAAACGATTTTTCGACGTTTTTTTATTCGAATTCGCTTAAACGTACTTAAATTAATGGGATCGAATGTAATAACAAGCGAGACATTCGTCTACAAGCATACAGTTTGTGAAGAGTTTAAATCGGTCTACAGATTAATTCTTATCGAATTTTTATTGGAACGTTTGGTACGTTTGCCAAGAAAAACGTCTAAATTCCTGCACTGATTTGTGTCTGGTAGACGGAGAAAAAAAATCGGATTTATCCCCATCCCGTGTTGGGTAACATCTAGATTAATTAATCAGGAAAAACTATCGACATAAAAAGATAATGATATGGCTAAGTTATATATACCTTAGATGAATTTTTTTCAAGTAATTTGGATATTTTTATTTAGTTCTATATTATTTATTTATGATACCGAGTAATATCCGTGGATACTACCATAGAACAATTGAGTATATTATAATAATAATAATAAAAATAATTCGTTGTAGTAATTTAGAAAAAAGAAATATGATAAAATAATTCCAAATGTTGGTAACTGAAATCGACATGTAAACAAAGAAATAAAATTTGTTTGTCAATTTAACACATTTTGTTTAGTATCCAGAAAATTAAGATCAACGCACCCGATTGCAAATAAAATATATGATATAATAATAATAACAAATGGATGAATTCTGTGATGGGGGTAGTTAAGTTCAAAATATAAAATTACCTTAACTTTAGATAAAAGTTGAGTCTAATATCATTGATACTAAGCTATAGATAACACAATTTTATTTTTGTTTTCATCTTCATTAAGATATTTTTTGACTTGACTATCTAAATTTTAACTAGATAATTTTCAATATATTTACTACTGGTTCTTCTGTGAATCAATTTTAATAACTCTGGAATCTTTTGAATTTTTCTTTGAACTTTCATTCTTAATTTTTACAAAATTTACACAGTTGTTGAAAGAGTGAAAAATTCTATGCATTTAAAGTCACTTTAGGTGCCCTAATTTACCAAAACAGTGGAATTCGCATTATTGTCGTAAATTAAATAATTAAATAGTAGAATAGGAAATTAAGGATTTAATTTCAATTTCGACGGTAAAACAAAATGTTAAAAGTAAAAAGTATTTCAATGTTTATAACTGTTTGAAAAGATTTTACATCCAAAATAGATTGCGGATGCAAAGTTAACAATGTATCCATAATATCCAGTGTGAGCCAATTTAAATAACGAGACACCAAAGTATGAAGTCGTTCACAACGTTTCTTTCATTTTAGTGTTTTTAATTAATGATTTTTAAATTTAAATAACTATTCAAAAAATAGTCCATCGGTCTACAGATCGAATAACGCATATTTTTCTTAAAACATACATAAATACAAACATAATAACTGTCGTTGAAACGAACGATGACGTCGTTACATTTAACTTCTACGAGAAAAATAGATTTTAAACGTTTTTATAGGAAAAACACATGAAATAGTGGATTCCGGATTTCGACAATTGAATCTGTACGTTAAAATTCACGACATAGGTCCAATAATGACACACTGAGATAAATCTTTACACAAGAAAACTTATTTAGACTGCGTTTATGAATGCAAAGATATAATAAGTTTACCGTTGTTTTATAATGTTCGACAAGTTGGTGGCAAAGATAAATTTATACAAACGCAGCACTGAGAATGTAAAACACATTATTGCGATAGTGGTTAATTTATGCGTTACAGAATGAGAAAAGTTTAAAAACTTTGTGCCGAATCTTACATACAAAACGTGATAAGTTTTTGTTTGAAATCGAAGCAGTGAGTCAAATACTCAAAAAATTAAAAATTTTATAATTTAAAAAAAAAAAAAATAGTCAAAATTGTTTAGTGTCGATTAAATCCGTACCGTTCTTGTACATCATCCATTGAAATAGTGTGTAAATATTTTTAATAACTTTGGACATTTTTGAAACAGTTTTTACAAAAATAAAAAACAAATACCTACAAATCAATAAATAAAGTTTGCAATATAAATGTAAATTATGGGAAACACAGTTTTATATATATAAACCATGCATAAAAAACTACGTTTCTCAGGTTTTTCTCTAGAGATTTGAGTCTATAAAATCAAATTTATTAGGACGTTTAACACGGAAGAAAAAATTAACAAATTCAAACATTTGAGAATTGATAGCTTAAGTTTCTCTTTTGAATAATGTGTGAAAAATCCTAGGTGTTACATTAAACGCTTTCTATCTTTGACTTGATACATATTTTAAACCAAAAAAAAGCTTAGTAGTAAAAATACGATTTTAAAAATTACCGCGTCTCGATCTAGTCACTTATTCTTAGAGGGATCACTCAGAGAACCGATTGGAAGAATAATTCTACTGCTGCACGATAAGAATATACAAAAAAAAAAAAATTCATCATTGTAAAATCAAAATACTATCTACAAATTAAATGAAAATCGACCGGTTGTACCGACTGGACAACGCATTTTCTTCAAGAATATTCGTATACATATATTATATGCGTGTTGTCAACTGGATCGTATTTAAGTATGTTAATATGTTTGTGGTTCACGCACGAAAATATTACGACAAAGCATTTGGTTGAAAAACAAATTGAACAAAAGTATTTTCACACTCATTGTGCGCGCGTCAGACACACGATAACGTTACACGATTTGGACCGTTTCGACTAATTATACGTGGTCGTGTCTAGACACTGGTTCAAAATCGAACGACGAAAATTGTAGTGAAACTGGACGTTTTGTGTTTTTCAGTCACAAATATCAAATGCGAAATTACCAAACGTACACTGTGTTCAACACACAATAAACCTTACACTTTCAGTGCACATTATTCTGTGTCACACACAGAATGTGTGACAGAATGTGATGTAACGTGTAAAATTAACTGTGCGTAAATATATTAATAATAAAATATTGCGGTCGAAATAAAAATTATAAGAATATTACGATGAACATAGGAAATTACAAAAACATAACTAATAATTAGCCACGTATACTAAACGTGATAAATATTTTAAAGATTGACTGAACAAGTATGAAAATGGTAAATTGTTTTCAGATACTCGATCAGCGCATAACATCGATTCTACACAGTCATTTTACGTTAGCATATTCTTAAGTTCTGAGCGTTAGCCAGGAATGTATTGTTTTCACAATGATTTACTTTTCTGGCGACAACTTTTCGGGTCGAAGGAACGCTCCGATTTTCAAAGCCAGTACATCTAATGAAAGGTCGATGAAGTAAGGCGGTGCTTTGGTTGAAATATTTTTTTTGCTTACTTTTTGAGTTTTACCCAAAAAACCAAAAAATAGTCAATTTTCAGGTTTGTTACGACGTTTTTGGGTAGTGCTCCGATTGTTACGTTGAGTACCAAATAAGAGTTGGGGTTTCGGCTTCGAATTTCATTTCATTCGAAAAATTTTTTGATATTTTAACTATTTTCAGAGTTATGTGCCAAAAACGGCAAAAACGGCGAAATTGCCAAATCCGGCGTCAGACATATCAATTTAGTTGTTTGATCATAACATACAAAATAATGATCGGTACAAGCTAAAACTTTTACATAACGTTTAAATAGGTATGATACGGGTTTTATGAATGTTTTAAGTGATTTCAAAAATTTTTGACCTAAGTATAGAACTTTGAAATACTCAAAAAATTTACCAGGACGTATATAGTAGACAACTGAGCTCAATCAGAATCGTTTTTTCGAAGTCAATGATTTATCATTTCTTTCAGATATTAAATTATACGTTTGAATCAAAACTTCCAAACTAGTGACCCACTCGAAGCGTAATCGTTACTCCGTCAAACTACCAACGCGACATATAGTGATTCCGGCTTTTTTTTTACAACAGTACATTTCTTCGAGTCTTTCGAAACAGTCTTAAAATAATTTTGATTTCGTTTTCGATAGAAAATAGTGTACGGACATAAAAAACAGACGTATAATAGTATTTCCTCGGTAAAAAAAAAAAAACCAAAATAAAACGCTGATTCGAAACAGTCCCACAATACATTATTGTTTACCTTTTGGCTATTTCTCCTGATGAGTAGACTCGGTAGGCTCGTTCGCCATTTATCCTGCGGCACTCTAATGATGTCGTTGTAATTGACTTTCCACGTCATAGAAGCGATTTCAGCTTCAAGTTTGTAATGCCTGCAATGAATAATCGTTCAATGTCAATTATGTACACATAGACGCTCCTATTATATAAAAATAAAAATGGTAAACCAATTTCTACAAAGAGAAAAAAAAACCATTTTATATTTTATACCATTATATTTTCAATACGTCGACGTGCGTAGCTTAAAAAAAAAAATAATAAAACATGATTCGGCGATAGAACAACGATCGGTACACGTTACACATTTTATAAAAAATTTTCTTTTTTTTTTTTTTTGGTCTAGTTTTTCATAGCCGTAGTGTATATTATTACAATTTAGTTTGAAATAACTTTTGCTCTAGAAACGCTGAGTAACACTAATAAATGCGTTTACTTGGAGTCGAAGCTTTTTATATAACAAATAATACGTTTGGAACTATTATTGTAGTAGGTATAGTCCGCAACAATTTCTTGGGTCGTAAATGATCCATTTGTCAGTCTACAATATTATTCACTTTGAACGAATAACACACAGGCAAAAAACAGCACTGTCAAAACAATAATTTACCACCGAAATGATCATACTTGAAAATCATGAACGGAAGTATGTTGTTTACGTCTCAAAAACTCCTAAGTAATTTTACCTTATCAGAAATCAGTGTTTTTTTTTTTTTTTTAACGTGAGAGTTTAGTAAGTGAGGACTAAAGAATTGTAGAATGAAACAGACGATGTACCTAAAACCATACATCGCTATCCCGTGCGAACGGATCAAAAGTTTGCGATAAAAACTAATTTATATAACGGCCGTTTTGAAGTGGTCGTAGACGTTTGATAAACACAGAGTACTTACTCGTCGAGCGAGACATACGATCTTTAATTTTAATGTTCGAACGGACTTTCATCAAGTCCGCCAGTACGGTACCGCGGAAAACAATTCTCATCACAGACGGTCGTCTGCCACAGACCTTTCATTACGTAGTTTTACGGTGTTGTTACGAAATCACGTATCGGATCGTTTATTGTTCGTCAGTTAATTTGAAAATCCTCCGTTTTGTGGGACAACTATTCCAAAAAACGCGGGCTGATTCAGCGAATTCGGCAGAGTTAATTTTGGAAATTCAGTAGGCACGCTGGTCGATACGTTTCGAACCGACTGATTGCGAGTATACGGGTACGAATATTATTACTTTGAGTATGTCGACTATTTTGGATGGAGTGTCAGTGAGAACATTACAAACGCAATATAAATTGGGTATAGCGCGAGTCGAAATGATGCACTTTTTGTAAGTCAAAACTTCAACACAGTTCCCACAACATTTTGGAACAGAATAACAATTTGTATTAGATTCCATTTGTAAATTGTTCGTGCAGAATAAACGACCGTTTGCGATATACGACGAAAATTCTGGGTACATACGTTCTCTTACGCTATATACACACATAGTTGTACAATTTAAACGTGATACAACGATGAAAAAAAATTTAGTCGATTATTGAGTTTCAAACGCGAATCGACGTATATGCCCTTCAAAGGACGAAAAGAATTTTTGTACATCATATTGGGTAAATCTATTGACGAAGTTAAGTAAAGACGAAGCCTTCCGAGTCGAAACCAACTTTCTTACATTTTAAATTGAGAATTGTTCGAATGGAATGTAAATCATCTATATTGTGCCATATAGACTGTAGAGGTAAAATTTTCAACTCAAATCACGATCTTTAAATGTTTGTTATATACTTTGTGAAACTCGTAGAAGAACACAGCTATCGTCGACGTTGCCTTCAAAAGATTACAATGCACACCCACTTTTTAATTTGATTTTAATCAACTATAATACAAAATTACCATTGTCAACAATTCACAAAAGTTTTATTACGACTGTTATGAATATAATATACTGTACAATGCCACTTTAATATTTTAATGCGCAAAATAATTTAAATTAGTTTAATTCCAATAAAGGTCTTAAAAGATTGTAAATTATATTACGTACCCACAGAAATTTTAATTTTTTCTTTAAATTATAACATTTCAAATTATTTTTCGTTCTTTTTTTTTTTCCAAGACAAAATTGTTTTTTTGTATGAAAATTCTTCTGACAAAGTATACCACTACACGATTATCAAAAAATTTAAAAAAAATTTTTGTAGTATTTTAAAACTTTTATTATTATTATTTTTTTTAACTGATAGAATATAAAATTGTGAAAATCGGATGTTGATTTTATTTAAAACTATGAAAAGAATTGTACTTGACCTAAAAATGATACTTTTAATCAAACCAAAGCATTATTTGAAAAACAAAATGTTAAAAATGGAACTTACATGTAACTTGTGAAATGTTTTTAACTTTTATTTAAAAAAAAAAACAATTACATAAATATTTGAATTCTAAGAGGCAAGAGGCAACTTTTTGCGCAAAATATGTTTTGGATGAAAAATCGTATCGGGACCGGGCCCCTTAAAGCAAACATTTTAATGATAAGTTCTTAAATGATTATGTCGTACTTATATCAGTTCAAATTTCATGAAAATATTTTTTTGGTAAAATCTTTCACATCTTAACGTCATGTGTTCGAGAGTTTTATATTATTATTTCGTAAAATTATTATTATTATTATTAAAGAATACAAACACAATGACTATAATCGAAATATCGTTTGAAAAAATGACCTACTGTTGAATGGTTTTTCGAATCTACATTTTAAATAACTGGACTCATATAGTAATATGTAGTGCCGTTGTTCGAAAACATAATTTTCAATGTTTTAGATCATCGCCGTTTCATAATAATATTTTAAAAATTTAGTATGCAAATGCGTATTGTAATTAACGTGATAAAATATGTATACATTTTAAAATGATCGCCTTAACTAATCAACTCTTTTCGTAAGCAAGTCACGACTACCTGTACTGGTTCTAGACACAATGAACACGGTTCTTTCAGTCACGTATCCGTACGAATGAATGTAAGTGTATTCACCACTGAGTGCAATAACTGGAAGACTTATTAACGATTTAACCGTATAAATATGCAGGTACGCGTGTGCACAATATTTCAAGACAAGCAGTTAATAGTATAAACGAAATTTAACCTTTTTTAAACAGTTATTACAATATCGACATTAATAATACTTTAAACATTTTCGCATAATGTTGTCATCTTAAAAAATTTAATATGTCAGGTACGTCGATAGCGATAAGATACCACTCAATCGAATACAATCTCGTTGGTCGGTGTTATAATTAGAAATTACACGACGAGATTCAAACGAATTACAGAATAAAGTATCTAATGTCAACTAGTAAAATTCGATTGAATCCTCTTGGTAATCCTAATCATCGGTAATTATAAATTTTTCTTGAACATATTATACGAACAATGTCGTACACAATGGACAAAAACATAATATCTAAACTGGATTTCATTTCGATAAACATGTCATGAAATTGATAAAAATCATTTTGTTGCGCTATTTAAATGCCTCGGGACTCGGATATGCGAATTCTCACAACGATACCGGGGAATAAATTTATTATTTATGTTGAAAAAACAATACGTTAAAAGGTAATGCTGAATTATTGATTTAATCGAAAAGGACCCGGGCACACTACACTTCAAAAGTGCACACTACAAACCAGGAAAGTGATGTAAAATAATCGTATACGGAAAACTCACATCGCCTACACACCGACGCGTAAACACACTGAACCCGTACAAAAGCTTTACCCGAATAACAAACGTCTATAGTTATGGAAATTTAGTGCTTAACAGTAATAACAATAATAATAGCTCGGTGCGGTCGAACAAAAAACATAATTTCCTCTTGGTAGTACTCGGAAAAAACAAATTCTGGGAAAGAGTTGTATTGCATGCGCATGAAAGGAAAAACACTAAAAAGGTTTTCGATCGCTTTGAATTATTATTCGAACGTTCAAAACTTTTTCGAAAACGCTTGCGGAAACTTTAATTAGCAGTTATTGAAGTGTTCGCGATGGAAAATCGTCTTAACCGGGGTCATCCGATTTCAAAACAATTGGACTACGTTGTGATCTCCGACCGGCGTGTGCTTGACAGCAAACTCGTGTTTTTTATCTAATGCATTGACGACGAATTTGGGTCGTTTGTGACACAACAATGATGATAAATAAAAAAAATTTTTGACCTCAAATTTACTACTTTTCTGAAGCTTTACTCCTTTTTTCCCCTAACTTTCTTCCTATCATTTTTACTCGTGATATTTGAAGGAAACGCGTTATACCAAACACGGCTATACTAAATACTTATTTCATTCCGAATCGTTTTTAAAAACTGAATAATCATGTACCTACGCGCCCTTAAAAATCAAACTTATCAATCAAACACAAACAACGCGTACATGATGTTTTTCCGGAACTTAATACTTTCCCAGTTGACGGTTTATATAAATGTTGTTGATTTTTGAACTTCCTTTTCCAGAAAGATAGAGATTTGTAGATAATGTAAAAAAATAAAATGACTACGAGGAAATAAGATACGAAAAAATAAAAACGTTTCCGACCACGATTGTTACTTTTTTATTTTATTATATAAGAGTTTGTAACCTCTTTTAAAAACTCCTTCTGTATAAACTTTTACGAACGGTTTTCTGAAATAGTCTGCTATATTTATACTGCGTTCTACAAAGGTTTGGGCCGGTCATCAATTTTAATACGGAATCAAATTGGATAAAGTGACCAATGCAAAGTAGCCTTTTCACGTGCTGCGCGTGTAAACATACTTGATTAGATTTCCACGTCATGTTGACCTCGGCTGTTAAAAGCTGTGTTTTTGATACGCGATTCGAAACCAAATAACCGCGATACGACGTTTATGCTACGACACAATAACTGGGAAAAAAATTTCTTTTTCCGACATCGAGCTGCCGAAATAATCTAAAGGTTTTCAACCAAAGCAAAGTTTTAGCCTATATCATAACAGTTAAAACCACGATTTTTTACGTTTCACGATCAAAGTTTGAGATCAGTTTCATATTTTACGCTGCTCAACTAAACACGGATTTTTAAATTGTTTTAATCTATTTTATTATTATTTTTTTTTTTTTTTAGATTTTGACGATATTAAATTTTAATAGGTATTAATTTATTTTTACTTCTACACGTTTTCAAAATATTTTGAATATCTCAAACAACAGTTATTTGTTTTTAAACGGACAAAAATTCATGTGCTCTATAAGAAAATCTTGAAAAAGATTTTGTTGGAAAGACATTTATATCGTAAGAGTAAATCGTTACAGTATAGGTAGTGCCTTAAAAGAAAGGAATTATTTTGATAAATTTTTTTGTTTTTTTTTTTTTGTCTATTGAGAAATTAAATAAGTATGACTTAAGCACATAATTGTTTTAATTAACACGTACAGTCTAAAAATATTTGAACAAATAACTACTTTGTAACCATATTTTCAATTATGATGCACTTTAATTGGTTCTGTTAATTTCAATATTACCTGTATATCAAAGCAGAGGCTATTGCAAGGATCACCACAAATGAGCTGAGGATAATACTAAGTATCGCATAGCCCGGTATTGCTGAAAATAATGACAAAATAAAAACGCGTTAGAAATTAAACACCAAAATATTAACAATATATTATGTATTTGATGCTTGATAATGTAGCAAACTATTGATTTCTATAGTGTGTTTTAATTCATAAATCTAATATTATTGTTATCGTGATTTTCACATTCGTTAAAACGTTTTTAATGTCGATGAATTTTATATTATTTTCAATCAGGAGAAAAAAATTTCCTATTACAGTTTCCAAGTACCCAATGTATGATTATTGATGTTAAGGAAATCATGTTGATGGTAAAAATGTTATATGGATGGATAGGTACATATCCTTTGACAATGATTTCATGGAATATCTCATAGTTTATAACTTTTCAGGTAAAAAATGTAAAGTGAAAAAACCAATCATTTACCATTTTGACTATATAGAAACAGAATTAAAAACTAAATGGACGATATTATCAATAGAATGTACTCTTATAAGCATAATATTTCAAAATTGTATGTAATGAAAATTTGTATACAAATGGTGGTCAATAAATATACGAATAACCTCTAAATAACAGTAGGGATCATATACGATAACGAAAGTAACTTAGATGTAACAACGCTCTGAGGAGTAATAGGGAAAATATAATACATTTGATTAAATTTCCAAATCCTCAGACTTATATTAGATCTATATTATTAAAATATGCTTTATAAAGGATTTGGAATTTAATTTTTTTCTATACAGTTTTAATAATAAAGAAGGTACTATAAAAAGTGACCTACGAGGTATACGGTCACCAACATTCACGTAGATGAACAGGAGCAAGAAAAATGTCAAAGTTGTAAAACTAGAAAGCGATTGAAATGAATGGCAATTAAAAATAGTCAATCACATACAAATATGATTTACGCGATGTGGTCTAGAACGAGAAAACCACAAAAAACAAAATAAAAATAATTGATCTTCAGTTTTCCAGGTGATAAAACAATACCTAAAAGACATGTACAAAGTCAACGCAATTAATATATCAATGAACACATTGTAATTGCGTACTTGCCGAATTACTTTAACGAAGTGATAATACAATCGTAAGAATGTTCATAAAAAAACAACAAAATACTACAGCTTATACGAGTGCAAACATATCGAGAAGATTAAATTCGGGATGCGTGTATTTAAACTCTCTCGTATTGTGAAAATAAATCATTCCACCAAATATGAAAATATTTTCTTACGCGGTAGACTATAGAACGCGTTTTCACGATTGGCAGAAAATATAGGACCGTTGGGTTAAAGTTTAATAAGCAAAGTAGACGCAAAGTATAGAAATACAAAATCGAAAACGTAAAAAAAAAAAAAAAATTATAATACTGTATGTATCATCTGAAACACGAAAAACACGGGAGTACTGCGCTTTATAAAAAATTTAAATTATGTCGTACAAAGGACTGGATGTTTTCGATATAGCTCAGTACTTATATGTTATACGAAAATATAAAAACGTTGGAATCGAGTAAACGGAGTAGGAATATAAAAACAGCGAATAAATACAATACAAGCGGTCCAAACCGAGGTGAATTTTTTTTTTTTTTTTAAATAATTGCAAAAAGCGTTCAATTCGGACGGCACAGAAACGTGATTGTCGACACGTGTAAACGGCCCCGTCGGGAAACGATAGTTTCGCCGAAACGAAACGGTCGTTCGATCATTTCCGTGCGAGCTGCGTACAAAAATAAAATCCGAAAAATAATAATAATAAACATATTTACTTTTGCACAGGGAGTTGTCGAACCCGCAGACTGGTATGTCCGGAGGAGGTTGGGTCCTGCCACCAGCCCAGTGGATTTCCATGCCCTTTTCGTACACCAACTTTTTGTCCCTGCCGATGTAGTTGGCCACGATCTGCAAACGTGACGGTGGAAAAAAAAAATGGTAAAACTAAAAACTCGCGAAACATAACTTTCGGTCAAAAAGTACATACAATATGTGATAATTTTTAAAGTACGAGTATATACATTATAGGTGTGACGATTATCGATAGAGTATGTGCGAAACGGGGCGAATCCTCATTAAGATTCTGAGCGAAGCTAGGAACGTATTGTTGTGACAACGATTTTGTCAACAAATTCTCGTACAGAAGGAACGCTCCGAATTTCAAAGTCAATGCCTCTAATATAAATAGACCTATGAATTTCGATTGTACTTTGGTGGAAGCTTTTAATGAATTTCGCCCGATTTTTTTCTCATAGGTTTATTGACTGCGGTGATATTTTGGTCGTAGAATTTTTAAAATTTTGTCGAGTCTTGAGTAATATCCCAAAAACGTACTTGGAAAAACTTGGAATTTACTGCTTCGTGAAGACGTTTTCGTGTAAAAAGAGAGCTCTGGTTTTAACTTTGAACACCGCAAATAAGTCGAGATTTCGGCTTATCGATTAATATATAATAATAAGCGAAAACACTTTGCGAATTTTACACGTTTTGCGAGTTATTGCCCAAAAAACACAAATTTATACCATGAAGCCCGCTGGAGTGGCGAGTAAGCCATTTTACGTATTACACGTCATTTAAATTAATTTTTTTTTTTTTCAAATTCATGAAAAATTAACCACGTTGTGTACATACTAGACAATTGGGCTCGCTCAGAGTTGGTTTTTTCAAAGGCAAAGATTTGTTATTGCTTTCAGATACTAAATAATACGTTCGAACCACAAAAAACCAGTGTGACACATCCGAGAGTATTTGCATAATTTATAATATTATTATATATTATAATATATATTTGCATAACAATTTACATAATTTGTTTTGTACTAGCTAAATTACACGAGAAAAATAAATGTTAACGTATCATAACTAAAATATAGTTGGTTTTGGCTAACGAAAAAAAAAAATCATATTCTTCACTATACATATAACGATACGCCATGGAAAAGTCGAATTACGGTAAAAACAGATCTGTCACGTTATTGCAAAAAAAAAAAAATGTATCACCGTAAAATTAATATCTCTGTGCCTGCTCGTATAATATAAAAACAAAAAGTACAAAATAAAATGTTGAATGTCAAATATGATTGAATCTTTTACCTATGTTTTATGTTTAAACTTTGTACAATCGTCAAATAAATACAGTAGGTATGTACAAAATAACTAGTTTGTTTTTTTTTTTCCAAAGCATCCCGTTTCGAGTACACCCATAGACGAACTAAATCAATAGTATCATCTATCTACCGATCGTGGAAAAAATACAACACAATTATTATAATTGAAATGCGTTTTGATCAGAACCGGCAGCACAATACGCTGGCTAAGCTCAGATGGCAATAAAATAATTCTTGGCTTAAGCCGGCGCCGCCGTCAGGCAATTCCGGTACACTCGTGTCAATGTGTCAAACCGGCGGTATGCGCTGTGCCGCGTTCTCATCCTGACGTTCGACGATTCCGGGCCAAAAATAAAATTAATTCTCCCAGTAGGGTGTCGGAAGTCGGACCGGTGTTTTCGCGGCAAACAGCTGAAGTTTACAAAACCTGCTTCGAAGCGTTTTGGAATGGTCTGAACTGTTAAAATGTTCAACAACTCTATGGGTAACAATCCCGCAGCACGTCGCGTCATACTTTATTCAAAAGATTTAAACATTTTTACGATCAAACTGAACGAGATTAGTAGTTATGAGTACAATAATAATATTTATCAAAACGTTCTTTTTGTTTATTACTGACAAAGTGCAGTCTACAATACCAAACAATTAACTTAATACCATTAACAAGATTGCACTGATGAATGTTATTTTGAAACAAATAAATTATTTTGAAAATGTGAACAGAAAACGTATTATGAAAAAAGCGTGGACATTTTGACGGAGTAACGACTACGCGTCGGGTGGGTTTGGAAGTTACCACTCAAACGCGATATCTGAAAGCAATGATAACATTTTGCATTCGATGAAACGTTTCTGAGTTCACTCAGTCATTTTATTTATACGTCCTGGTAAAAACCGAATTTGACAAAATAGAAAAAATCACCGTTAGATACATTTTTTTAATTAAGATTTACCTAAACATGGTTTAAAAATTCCAAAAGTCATATTCACGTATAGAAAGTATTATTTTGAATAACGAGTTCGAACCATTTGAACCATTATTTGACGAGATGTTATGATTCTAGCATCAAGTAGCACAACAGTTTTCATTGTTATTATTAAAACATCACCTTTTCTTGATAATTTTTTTATACGCTTTCAAAATCTACAGGGCAGATTTTTTCGAATGGTTTGTTATTCAGATAGAAAATTTTTTTTCACACGTCGTATTCAATTTTGAAATTTTAAATAACCAATTTGTCGAAATAACGAATTTTTTTCCAAAAAGTATAAGTATAGGTATGACCAATTTTAGATAATCTTTCAATTTAAGATTTTCAAAAATTTTCAATAGCATATGTATTATTTACATGTTACCAACCCTGTATTAGAGTTTTAAAACTTATTTTGAAAAATTGAATTTTTTATCGAACAATAAATACAAAAAAAAAAAAAAATTAAAATTATTGAAATATACTTAGTTCCATACTTAGCTCAAAAATTTTTGATATTTGATGAAAGTTGTGCCGAACTATATATATCTTATATCTATATTAGCATTGTGTAAAAAGTTTGAGCTAGTTCAGATTATTATTTTGGAAGTTTTGGCCATCAAAATACCAACAGATTCCAAAGACATATTAGAATATTTACAGACTTTAAAAATCAGATCATTTTTACTACCCTTAGTTGCTCACAGAAAAAAAAAACATCGTTGTGAAAACAATACATTTTTTACTGCGCTCATAATCCAGAAATATTTTTCTCTTTCATACCTACTGCTGCAACGTATTATATCAACAAGAGTTTTTTATTTATTCTTGTTTTATATGAAAAATGTCTATTAAATAATATTTCCCTTGTATCAATATTATAAAAAAAAATATTTTAAACATTGTGATGACCAGGGCTCGAGACTTAATGTATTTGCATATTTTTCGGAAAATAAATAGAGTATTTTTAGTTTGATAGAAATTTGAGTCATCTAACCAGGATACTAAATTAAAACATTTTTGGTGCATATTTTGGCATACTTAAGATTGTTTCCCTACAACCACATATTTGTAAAAAAATTAAAGTTTTTATCGCATATTTAATTATTTTATAAGCAATGATTATTGAAAGTCGCTTGTTGCAACGAATTTTTGCTAAAGCGCATAACTTTTAAGTGCTCTGCATTAAAAAAATTATAATTTTTTTTGTTATCAAAAGCAATCAAAGGGGCAATACATGTTTTAAAATGTTTGCAGAACCAAATATTTTACAACTGTTGGGTAAAATACATATAAGTAGTTTTGTAAACAATATTTTTTTGCGTAATAAGTAAATTAGATTATTAAAACATAATATTATCGATTGCTTTTATATTTTGGTGTTTTTAGATGCATATTTAAACGCGTATACTGAGGATTTTCAACGCACAAAGTCCCGAGTCCTGGCGATGACATATCGATTAGTTCTTTGATTTTTTTGGCTTTTTTTTTTTTGCAAACATGACGTCAGTGAACCATCTGACTTTTACAAAATTAGCCTTTCTTTGTCTGGTAGGTGCGTCTAAACATTTTTGCTCTTTTCGAAAAGTAATGTACGCGATTTATCTCGCCCACCACGACAAACTCTCGTCCGAGACAGAATCAACGAATATCAAGACACGCGCAAGTACGTTGGAAACCTCAAAGGGCTACACCACCGTGTACTTTGTATGTATTTGACAGTAGGAAAAAGACCATTATTAATAGCTTTCAAGCGTTTAGTGTATTTTTTGATTGTTGACTTTTGTATGATACATTACGCGAACGTCTAAAATAGTTATATTTTTTACTGCGATACTATGCTACTATGCTTTTAGACTTAACAAAACTTAAAATTTTAGGTCAGGATTACGTTACGTCCGTTATAATAAGAACAAAATATTATATTCGTTCTGCGAATATATATTATGCGAATTGTATAATACGTAACTAAGAAAAGCTTTTCAAAAACATTTAATATCGAAGTGTTAAAAATAATAGCAATTAGTAGGTCAACATGAATTTTCTCAATTCATTTTCAATTAGTTACAAAAGCCAAGTATTAAAATGGTCGTTCATACAACGTTCAACGTAAAGTTATTTGTGGTTCAGTGTGACAACTGTAACCAAGTCAACAGTGTTAAATTTTTTATGAATTAGATTTTAAATTTACTATCGCATTAGCGCCCGTTAACAAATTAAATATCGATGATAATTGTACACCAATTTAATATGCTCAATAATTATTTCTACCAGCGACAATTAAACAGTTTTTTCAACGACTGTTTTATGTCGCGACAATACTACGTTAGAAATTCACGTGAAACAAGGATTTAGAAATATCTTGCACCGGGCTCTTAATAAAATAACTACAGGTACATTTTATTTGTCATGACTAGATCATATCAATCAATCATTTTATTACTATCCGTGTAAAGGGAAAATGAATGACTGAAAATCGAACAAACTTTACTTACTAAATGAATAAAAACATAATATCCGAAGCCATGCAATATTACAACAAGGGTTTGTAAAACCAACTAATTTTTGAATTAAATCGCGTTTTGAGTAAAAAAAAAAAAACATTCCAGGCTCCACAAAAAGCTACGAAGAAATTTAAAAACACCGTTTCGGTGTATATATTTTACTTTTATAGCTGTTTAATTCCAAGAAAAGATCCAATAAACTATTTAGGTATACGCATAATACTTACATTACAATACAAATTGTAAATCAAGTTTAAAACCGGAGTTCTATTATTTGTGTTTAACTTAAGGGGATTGAAAGCGTCGATTTATCTCTTAATGTCTGACACACAAAAATTATAGGAATTCAAAAGATTTTAATTCTCATCGTACCAAATGATGCGGAAAGAATTCTGAAAACCAATTAGAATTCTTCGTCATAACGCTAAGTTTTGATCGGTTTTCCCGTATTTTTGATTTTATAATGTCGTTAAAACTATTATTAATTAAGAAGAGTGTTAAACGTTTTTACTGGAATAAAGAACATTAAGAGAAACTAAAATTTATAATCATTTTTGTCCTTCTCAAAAATGAATACCTTACAGTCAAATCTGAGCAAATGTAATTTTTATGTAAAAAATATACATAAGTATATTTTTCATATCAAAAGAGTACATTGATAACAAACAAAAAGAGATTTCTATGATATTTTATATGAATCAATTTTCTTCTTTAATACAATAACGGGTAATTTTTGTTTTTATTAAATTAAAATAATGGTAATAAAACTATTTCATCAAAAACAAACTTGTTAAAACTGTATAATTTGATCAATACGATATAGAAAGTGAAAAATTAATTTTTAGATTATCTCCCATGTATATATAATAATATATGTCTACATACATTTAATTTTAATTTTAATCTTAATTTGTATTTTTCTTAAATTTTATTATTTTAATCCTAACTTAAAATATGTATGCACATTTTTCAAAGCAACTTATTTTCTAATGTACTTGCTATCTTTTAACACCAAAATATATGATATAATAAACTATAAATTACTTTTTACTTTTAACTACCAAATCTTTTGCTAAGTATTTTTGAATATAAAACATTAAATTCATAATTAATAAGTCATAATTTACTCATAACCAAATAATATATATATATATATATATTGTTCAATACAATTACTCTTTTCATTATAATATTGCAATCAATCAACCTGTATAAATAATTGTGTAGAATTCAAAACGTACAGTATAAAAAATATTATTCTACATTTCAAAATTTAATTTAATATGCACCTCCAAATGGTTTTTCGATTTAAAAAAAAAGCTATATTACTCTAGAAGCGGGAACAAATTATTATATTTATCTCGTATTCTTGGGAGAACATATTTGATATAATTTCTAAGTTAATTATTATTTAAATATTTTCAAAAAAGTATAAAACTATACACATGCACGTACAAATCCACCCACTACGTTACACGTACATTATGTTATGTATATATTTTGATATAATACAATGTAAATTTTGAAATCGATGGCTGAAATTGGTTTTGGTGTTTTAGCTTACTGAAACATTTTGATTTAGTGAAATGACCCATTTCGTTTGTAACATCGCATCGGGTATTCGCATCACAACTATCCAACGACAGAATAAAAGAGTTATTGATAAAAACGTAAATCAAATAATCTAGTACACCAACTACTAACTAGGACTGGAAAATAGAAATTCTGTTGTTTTTAATAGTTTTAGTTTTACACCATTCATTGTGACATTGTAAGTCTTTTGACATTCCGATTAACTTATAGTTAAACAACGTACTTAAGTACATATTTACAATATTCGACGAAAAACGTGTTATTTATTTTGACAAAAGCAAACGAAACTGTGATCTGTCGATGTGTTATAAGAGTATTTAAACATTCAAATAATTATTTAAAAATATAATATAGGTAGACTCCAATAATGAAATATTTCTGTTACGTAAGAAAATGTTTTACAATATACTTACTTCAAAAATATTATGATTTTCATGAAAAAAAAAAATAAATTTTTAGGCAAATGTATTCTAAATCATTCGATAATCTTATACCGGATCAATTTTTTTTTTTTAGGGATTACAAAAAAGTAAGTGAAACAAAAAAATTAAAAACTGGGACCGAAGTACCGGAGTCCATAAACCTATCAGAAAGGTGACAAACATCCGAGCATTATCCTTTTACCCGAAAAAGTGTTGACCGCAGAAAAAAAAAGCCGGGATCGGTATATGTTGCGTGGGTAGTTTTACGGTGTAGCGACTATACGCTTTGGGCGAGTCACTGGTTTGGAAATAGTGGTTCTAACGTACTTTTTATCATAGCTGAAAGCAATGACAAATCATCGCCTTCGAAAATACGATTCTGAGCGAGCTCAGTTATCTAGTATAAACGTCCCGGTAAAAACTAAGTCTACAAATAAAAATTCTCCGGAAAATCCAAAAGTCGTAACCACAATGTTTAAAATATAAAGTCTACAGATTACAACGGTATCGGTTAAATTCGATCGGACACATACTCGCCACTCCAGCGGGATTTTTAATATATACACATATATTTGTGTGTTTCTGGACTCGCTAAATGTGTAACATTCATAAATTTGTTTGGATATAACTTAAAGTCGAATTCTCGACTTTTCGTAGTACTCAGAGTTAAGATCGGAGCACATTGTCTACATTGAAAACGTCATCACAAACCTGAAAATTTCAAATCGTTGCAAGATTTGAAAAAAATTCTCGGACCAAAATATCACCGCAGCCGACAAACTTATCGGGAAAGATTTTAAAAACCAAACGAAAACTTCATCGCAAACTTTAAAATTTCCAACTAATCGCCGTATGATTCTCCGAAATTCTCGATTTTTTATTCATTTCTTTTGGTATAGCTCAGGCCAAATCTCAACAACGAAAAAACTCAACCAAAGTACCACAGGAGTACCAACCGTAGTTCTCCCGTCAGGTCAGGTAAACCAACTTTGAAAATCGGAGCACTCTATTCATACGAAAATTTGTTGACGTTCTTCGTAGCGCTCAAAATCTGAAAAACGAAAAAAACCTAACCGGAAAACCTCACTGGTGGTACCTTGAATTCGTAGGACTCGGGGTCCATGTCCAGCAGCGAGTAGTCGGCGATCCGGTCGCCGTTCGCGTCGATGGTCACGTTGCCGGTGATGCCGGGGAACGTTTTGCCCCACATGGCCTTCACGATGGCCTCGCCGTCGGACTGGTTGTGGCCGTTTTCCAGCGTCTCGTTGAGCGCCAGCCCGTACAGCAACACGGCGTCGTAGAACGCCGTGACGAACGTGGACACGGACTCGTTCCCGAACGCGTAGTTGTAGTCCCTCTGGGCCACCCGTTTCACCTGGAACGATTTTCAACGGTATTTGTTGGGGGCAACTGAGAGGAAAATTTTACAAAGGTCACATGTTCAGCAGACCGCGTCACGTTACGGTAGGAGAGACGAAAAGGAAAGAGAACAGGAATGGGTGGTTGTCATGTGTAGAGGATTTTCAACGGTATTCGTTTGTTGGGTGAGAGGAAAATTTTACAAAGGTCACATGTTCAGCAGACCGCGTCACGTTACGGTAGGAGAGACGAAAGAGAACAGGAATGGGCGGTTGTCACGTGTGGAGGAGATCGCGGTGATGAAGACGGTTCTACAGGAAAGATGGGAAAAGGCCTTTGGGAACAGCCCGGACGCGATAGGAGGAGAGATCGTGCCAGGAAGGATATAACTCCTGTTGTAGTGACCGATTTTTTTAATCGTTTCGGTGATTTGAAATATCTCAGAATGTTATATTTCAGTAAAATTTTCAAACACCGCTCTTGATAATATCATCTAGCGCGAAAAAATGTTCTGTACATCGTTTTTTTTTTAATCGACTTTTTTTTTTACCACGTGGAATATTTATTATGATAATGGTGGACGCATCTCTTGGAATTAATTACTTGTCAACAGCCACGTTGGAAAGTCACGGAGAGTTAAAAAACGTTTAACAAATTGATTTTCGCGTTAAATGGAGCGAAACAGTACGCGAGAAAATAAAGGTTTCATCTTGGCGCGTTCACTTACAATAATTTAATGTTCGCGAGATTCGATGAATTTTCCGTTGTCGGTATATTAACGTACATATTTTAATTAAAAAAAAAAAAAACATCATAATACATTGGAAACGGATTGTACTTATGCACGTTTTTCATTTATTTAGTTTTTCTCGTCCACTCGTAGAAATTTTTATCAAGATTTTTGGAACGCGATAACCATCGTTGTTATGCTGAAATATATATTGTTTAAAGATAATTTTAAAACGTACTTAATTGAAGCAGTACGATTTTGTTGCACAGTGATAACGTCAAAGCACGACATTACTTTTTTCTGTTAACATTCGAGTCATCCGAATTTTTTAAATCGTACACCGAATGTGAACTGTTCAAATAATTATTATTCGATTGCTGATAATATAGCGACCTATACAAGAAAACTAAAATGCGGACTATAAAATTTAAAAACGTACAGTTTTTCTCTCTCCGTCTTTTTGCCCGTGCACAAAATTATTCGGAAGGTTTAACGCGCGAAAATCAGTGTTCATCTGGAACGAAATTGCTGTTAATAACTACGGTCTCGCAGTACGAGTTATGTTAATTTGCTTAGCAATGCATTCAACGAATTATGCGTTCGCGCAGTTTTTGTTTGTAACCCTCCGAGGTTATAAATTATTCAGGTTTCATATTTTGGAATAGTTTAAAAAAATATTATTTCGGGCCAGATAAGGCAGACATATTTCACGGTAACCTTCGTGGAAATGCAAATTACACCGACCCTCCGCGTTCTATCCGATGTGGAATAATTTTTTTTTTTTTTACGAGCTGGTACAACGAAACAATAATACGTGATGTGAAAAGTTGAGGAAACCGAACAACGGAAAACATACGAACTAACGCGAACTAACAAACAAATGCAACGATATGTGTATAACGACCAACCGGAGAAAAAGTTTACAAACCGGCATGTAAAATCTAGATGAATATTGAATAATACACGTATATGCCGTTTAAAAAAAAAATTATTATACGCAATATTTACCTAAACTATACGTTGAGACCAATGAACATTGCGAAATCGTTAATAATAACAGCAAAGCAGAGCGCAGATACGCTTAAAACGTACCGCTACAATTTACTCGCGAAATTCGCTCGATAAAAATACACCGGATCGCAGTAATATAGTTGTGTAAAACAAAACTAATCGTGTCGGATATACTGTTTGTTTCGCCAATGCCCGAATATGGTCAAGTCAACGGTTTTGTTCTCGAGTGTTAAACAAATAGTTTTTTATTATACTTATAATTCATTATGTTAAGGCGTTTCATTGCTATATTTTTAAACTATTTATCCATCTAATAGTTGATCTCGTTTCAATAAGTGCCTTGATGTTTCAGTTGTAAAATACTTTGAAAACGTTCGCCGTTCATTAGGAGGCCGTGAAACATCCGAAAATTCAACGTTAAATACGCGAGAAGGTCGATATCCAGAAGAACAGTTTTATAGGCAAAATTTGTAATTTTAGTAGAAAGATAGTTAAATTTTTAGATAAGAAACGTAGATAAAACGCGGCGTATAAACTTTTTTGACCACTTAATCGGATATTTTTTTTTTTTTTACAAAATCTATACTGAGCAGTTGGTAAATTGCAAACGGATATTTTTACAGGACACTATTCCGATCGATCTGGATGTTTGCCTTATAGAAATTTTATGTGAAGCAATCAAAAGTATTCGTTAAAACGATATTCGTAAGACGAAGAGATATTTTTTACACTATTATGATTGTTTTAACGAATAAACGCTTTTTTTGTTTTTTTACTCACTTCGACGGAAAAGTTTCGATACGCGTCGTTGTTTGGCGTACGTGCCGTCACCGTGAGCAGTGCGCTGTACGCTTTTTTCGCTCTCTCGTTCCGTTCCATTGTGTCGTTTTTCACGTACCACGGTGTTAATGACGCGTTGTTGAGGCTGTCGAGGGTAAAAAAAGGAAAATTAGCAGACATTTTATCACAATGATTTAACAACGCCTATATTACGCAGGTATGTTTGGCAAAAACAAAACTGTAATGCGCAAACGGCACGAAAATAAATTATAAATTAGTACAATTATTTTTTTTTTAAAAACATTTATGCGCTTTTTAATGTCCGACGTTATCTGGAACTTTAATGTTTTCCCTCGATTTCGAAGTTTTTGATATTTAATAGGCCATGCTATGAGACCCGAAACTTTTACTTAAAGTTTAAAACACATTTATAGTTTATCCGCAGGTTTACATGCACTGTACCAAGAACATCATATAAGGATATTTATAAATGTTGTCATTTATTTGATCGGAATACAGAAAATAGTTTTGTACTTTTCAACATCTTTGATTACCATACGTTTGCGGTTGAAAATATACTACTAAAATGAGTTTATTGAAATTCTCCAAAAATGTATTTTAGGTAATATTATGACCGATTTCCAGCCATGTCAAGAGGCGAACATAGCTGAGGAAATTTGTGAACACGTAAAATTTATATATTTACCACCAGTCTGTGTCTAGTCAATTTTTTTGAAATACGAAATAAAATTTTAATAATCCATAACAAATAAAAAAAATACATCTAATTATAAATACAAGTATTGCGGGGATAGAGACGAAACAATAGAAACAAAAAGAAGACTTTCCTTCATTTTAAGTTTAGTCTAATAAATTCAATAATTAATAGAGCGAACAAAATCTATTATTGTCATTCATTTACTTGAAACCGTGGAATTTAAATGAAATGACACTAAATTTAGAAAATTCCATTTCATAACTTGAAAAATATGCCAGTTTAGAATACAGGTAATAGAGATTGACTACATTCATATTGTGGATAGTAATTGTATTTTATTTTTATTATTTATAGCGTATATTTTGTCATATACTCGTATTTATTTTTATTGTTATCCTGCATGTACTTCGTCTGGTTGAAATTAATGGTGGCTCAAGGATGAAAAATGAAAGTTTTTGGCAATCGTCTTTTGTCCGTTGGCTTGCGTGTGTGCTCCCGTGACATTATCCGAGGCCAATAAACTAGTCACCTACCAATTTTCAGGGTACTCTGCCAGGTAAGTACTTAAATAGAGAATTTTGAACCGAGTTCGTTTATGTGTTGTAACCTAAAACCATTCGATTTTAACTCGTGTTTGAATATCGTATATTCTCGGTCTCCGAAAAACTATTAGTGATTTGAATGAACATTTTCGGAGCCGACAACAAGACTTTATGGAGTTTTTACCAGGACGTACATACTAGATAAATGAGCTCGCTTAGAATCGTTTTTCGAAGGCAATGATTTATCATTGCTTTTAGATAGTAAATAATACGCTTAAACCACAACTTTCAAACCGGTGTCCCGCGCGAGGCGTAGTCAAACTACCAGCGCGACCTTTACTGATTTCGTTTTTTTCTTCAATTAATTTTGTTGTTGTATTGATACTTTAGAATATCCGCTTATTTTCGATCAATATTATATTATGAGCTCTTAATAATTTCAGAGGGGAAATATAATGGGAACGCCGAAAGAACGCATGTGAATTGCTTTATGTTAATATTGTCGATGGGTTACTGCATATATTGCTATGAATACTTCCTGCTCGGATTTTGTGTTCATTCCGCGGATAACGAGAACCCACAAATATGTACTTGCCCTTTAGCCAAATTGTTGTGCTTATACCTGCCACATAATAATAATAGCAATATATTTCTGCGTATCGGTAGTACTATTTTGCGCAGTACGGTGCAGGATGATCCTTAAGACTAATATTGCCCGTGTTCATTTCCACCATAAACCTAAGCAAATATTATCGTGATAATATTCGTGGTAAAATGGTGATAAGATTTAAACAATAAATACAAAGAAGTAGAAGAACTGTTGAAAAATGAAAACAGAAAGGGAGTGAACTCTGGGTCGGGTGAAAAGTTGTTTGGAGTAGCGACTGCTTTTTTTAGGTATGACATCAATATATGATTTGGAAGTTTAAACGTATTTTTTACTATTTGAAAGCAACATATGCAGCTTTCAAAAAAACGATCTGAGCCTTCTAAGCGATCTAAACAATACCTGGGAAAAAAACAAATTTACCAAAAAATATCAGGCCTATATTAATATACTCTTTTATTTCATAAAATTGACTGTTTTAAGGTTCAAATTTATAACATGGAAACAACATATTGTACTGGTAGAACGAATCGCGCTAAGACTAGCGATCATTCGCTACTTCAATTAAATTTTCGAACACGATAAATAAAAAAGATGATCATAATTTGTGTTAAAATTGTAAGTACCTAATGCAAACACTGATAAATGGGCTATTGGAAGGTTGTAGCTGAAAACCAAAAAAGTTAACAACCTATTTGGGTTTTTGATTGTTTTACGCGGATACAATATGGTTTCAATAAAAAATGCGTGAAATAACGACAACATTCGCAATCAAGTATAGTATTAAACACAGACGAATTACACATACCTGCTGAACAGCTCAATGTTGAAAAACACGTATTCGCCGCTATCGATCATGTTCAGTTCTTCGGCGGCCAACAGTATTTCTCTGACCGTCAACGGATTGGCGCACACCACCATAACTGAAACAGAAAATCGTTCCGATTTTTCACACCGATCGAACGTCAGCTCACGCGCGTCACCGCCGAGAGCGATCGGTCTCTCAAGTCAAATAAAAGTAAACTTTCTTTTTTCGCATATTATTATATATTGTTGCAGCTTGGGGTCATTCTGTCACAAAAAAAAAAATTGTCTTATTTCCAAATTTACGAGAGGATTAAAGGTACCTACTCTCGAAACAAAACTCTTTTGGCAATAAACCCCCAAAAAAATTCGACATTAGTTGTGCCGATGGACGTACGTCACATTGGGTTTTGCGTTCACAAGCACGTCGCCGACGTGCGACTGCAGGTATAATATGTTTATTAATAATTAACGCCAGACGGCATCATCACACAGAAAATTAGCGCGAACAAAATACTAGTACAACAAAGATAGAAGAAAACAAAACGTAGAAAACGTAACCGATTAATGTCGCAACAGGGACAATTTAATTAGGGAACTAACAGATCTGAGCGCATTCTATGTGTATCGGGTGATTGTAACTATGGGAAGTTGAATGGGAGGGCATAAAAAAGGGAGCTGGTGCAATGAGTAGGGACTTTGGATAAACTGCGGGAGAGAAGGTCTGGATCTCATCAAGAGAATAACTTAGTTGAGAAGTTGATGAACGGGCAATCTATTTATGTTTACGATGGTCGGCTAACCTGAGGGCAGGTTTAGAAACTGTTGAATATCTGAGTAATATGGTGATTAGGAGGGAAAAATTCGAGTATACAAGTGACAAAAGAAAGAAATTAATCACGTTGAAAACGCTCAATTCGTAATTGATCCATAGCAGGATAAGGGTGCAAAACTACAACCCCATATTCCAGTATGGATCGAACAAGAGAAATAATATGTAATACAAAATATATATTATAATATCATGTTACTATATTATGCGGAAAACGTATTTAATATAGATCGCCCGAAAAGGTTATCGCGTTACCCTGGATCAATGTGACGATACGGAAAAGAATTTTTACACACGTCGTGACGTATTATAACGTATATTTCATTATTATTGTGTCAGTCGACTAAACAACATACAGTGCTATTAACATATAGGTATTTTTCTTTTCTAAGAATATTTTGGTAACATTTGTTTAGCAATTTTATTTGCGACACATAATTATATTGGACCTGATACCAGAGATGTGGAATTAACCGGAAAAATAATATTCGGTAAATTTAGATACGTCAAATTCGGTGAATAAGTACATATTTTTATCGTAAATTTAAAACTTATATGAAACCAAATATTCCGAGAAAATAAAACAAAATTTTGTAAAAACATGCAAGATGAAGAGGGATCACTCGATTTTAGCAACGGTAAAAGAGCATGAGGAAAATTTACGTAAATTTATTTTTATACGCTTGAAGTTTACCGGGTATATTTACCAAATTTGCATTTCTAATTTACATATGTTTATAAAAAATGAAATGTTTACCCACGCCAATACCTGCACCTGCATATTCTACGTTGATATTGTTTCTTTTTGTTTCATCGATTCAAGTAATTCATTTCGACTCGTAATGTTTTTAAACAAATCAAAGAAAATCGGGATGAACTTACAAGTTTAAATAACGTTGACGGTCGAATATTCGCGTACGAAAAAAAAATTAATCAAATCATAAAAATATGCAACTGTAAAAATTAAAAAATGTATAGTACCTATAGTGGACTTGGAAGTACCTAATTTGTATTTGCCTGCAATATAATTGGTATTAAGTCTCATATAATTACTATAAATATTTTAATCAATCATCTAAATAGTGGGTTATGGTCGTGGGTAATCATTATAAGGCATCATTCAATAATATACTTTGATTTTAAATGTATGTTTAAGCCGCATTTAATCAATTATGCGCAAAGTGTAATTAATTTTGGGGTCAACTTTCAATAATATTACACTCATTTTACACAGAATTAATATCATTTTGTTAACTCCAAATAGGCGATACAGGCAGACACGAGGCAAAATCGATTAAATTGTGGGTAAAGCGCGTCCTTTCAAGCTCCAAGCGACAGTATTAGTAACAGACTAGTCATGTAGGCTCTGTAACGAATTTTCGAAATAGAATGTATTGTAACAAAATATAACTATATTTTTGCAACACATTTGTATCATGCGCGTATAATAATGTATATATATAGAGACTAGATTTCGTTGGATTCGAAGTGTTTTGCAGGATTAAGGCCATAATATTATATGATAAATCACTTAAACGTTTCAACGACTCGATGAAACAATAATAATTTTTACTGTTATTATACTCGAAATAACATCCTGAGCTGTACAATAAAAACTATTTTATAGTGTAATATGCTATTTACATTACGAGTGAGAGAAGAGTTGAAAGGTAAATTCAGATTTCCAATTTTTTGTCGTGTACGAAACACATACATTTAAATTTAAGTCGTCTTTGGGACTAACTTTTATAATTTTGTTGGTAATTGGTACTGGTAAACTGGTAGAAACTATAATAGGTATATTAGATTCGATTCTAATAATTAGTTTGTAAATTATTACAAATCACGAATCTAAAATTCAAACGTTATTTTGTTAGTTCCCTAAATAGTTAAATACAATTTGAATAATTTTAAAAAATCGCCCCTTTATAAGATAGTAATTTTAAACCTACAAATTTTGTACGTTCGTGCGTGTACGAGGAAAAAGATGTATACAGATTCACTAATTATAATACTGTTCTGTCATAAATCTGAGACACTATAACTATACTTCATTATAAATTATTTACCATTTTTTCAACTAAACATCTTAAAAACACAATTACAATTTACAATACAAAAATACGGAAAAAAATTATCTAATGAGACATGTCGTACAAAAATTAAGTCAGAAAACAGATGGGGTAGTAAACTATTAATGATAAATCAAAGCACATTCAAAACGTTAAATTAAAAAAAAAAAATAAAATAAATAATTTCTTCATTCTCTCTATATACAAACATTATTACTTGAGATTCAGTTTACAATGACAAAAATCAAACGACCTTTTTAAAGACAATCGTGAAAAAATATATGTTTAATCAAAACAGAGACGAGTAAACAAAAGGAATCTGTTGTTGTTTTTTTTTTTGACAGTATACTCGTAGTTGTGTACAAACTCACGTACAAAACGATGTAATTTACTTTACGTATTTTTAATTTATTTTTTACTTTTGACTGTTCAAACTAGCGTAAATAAAACGCTCCAATTATTGCAAATTGTTTTCAAACAAACAGTACGTATAAATCATTGATTAACAGATATTTTTCTTTGCCGTACATTTTTACAGTTTATTGTACACGTGTTAATTGCACATCATCTAACAGTCGAATAAAACTTACAATCAAATAAAATACGTAACTTAATAATACGTTAACGTTGACAATACATCGAGTTCGTCGAACATGATCTGACGACTAAATCAGTGCATTAAGATTTGTGCACTCTGCGAACTGAACATTGAATAAATCTTAATTTCTGCAATTGACAAAAAATCTACACGAAGACATCTAGCCCGCGGGCAATCACTAGAACAGGAGCAACCATATAATATAATCATTGAATCAATGAGCGGTAAACTATTTTTAAATTCAAATCTATACACCAAAACTACATTATCATTACAAAATGGTATTGATACATCTGAACACGTCGTGTCTGTCATTTCCTACGATTTTTAAAACAATTCTTTTTTTCTCTCTTTTTTCTTAGGACTTACGGGGCTCGCGCATTTGGTGGTCTGTTTGCGACGTATCAATACGGTTATACTCAGCTAGCAGCAAGTGTGCACGACAGAAACGGCTGGGCCAACAAACAAACTAATTCATCGACCTTTCTCGGTTAACGCGTGATGAAAACCCCCTAGCTCGCACATCAGCTGATGGCCAATCGATGGCCCGTCGAACGAATTTATTTCCGAGAGTTTTATTGTCGGACGCGTGTGTAAACAACGTAATTAATGAAACGTTGAAAGAAACCGTTGTATTTTATAAGCAGGCATTTGAAAGACACGAATACCTGTACTTACCGATTGTTTTCTGTTTTTAATAGTATTACACGCATTTTTTAGCGTACCGAATATTCTATTTTTTACATTTGCTAATACGGAACACATAATATCATGTTGTGTAAATCAGCAATAATAATTAAAGTTAATTATTAAAAATTATTTTCGAAATATTCTTTTACGGAACGAGCTTAAATCAAATGTTGTTATGGATATATAATTTATTGAGGAGCTATATAAAAGTAGGCACGCGTAATAATAATTTATGCGTAAACCAACTCGGTTTTGTTTCTTTAAAATATGACCGTTACAGTTGTTTTTTTCTAAATTTTCTAGCTAACACGACCTAATTTGATCCTTTATATTAGAACATGTCGGTGGAAAATGGTACATTAGTTGCATTAGTTTCATCTATTGTTTAGACGATCAATATAGCGTCCCAATAAAAATATGTAATAAGTACTTAATTAATGAAACTATACAAGACGCAAAGAGCCATTTACTATTTTGAGATGGGATAGTGAAAATGCATTAAATCGCATTTGAAAAAAACGAGTTATTACGTTGATTGGTAAAAAAAAAAAAATTGTTGTCTAATTGTAAACACATATCAACAAAACAAATAAATTTAATCAACTACCAACGACACAACAGTTTTGAATATTGAAGGCCAAAATATATTGGCGATAAATGTATTTGTCTTTTTAAAATGTGTTGTAGAACTTTAATACACCTAACAATGAGAACATAAATCATTGAATTCTCAACAGTTCAATTAGAATGTTCACTGCGTTAACTGTGCAGTAATAATTATTCCGAAAAATAACGAAACTACAAAAAAAAGAAACAAGACGTTTCTATAAAGATCAAAGTAATCATACATTATCGTGTACTTATTATAATTATTGGAAGAAAAACATATTATTTTACAAAAAAAAAAAATGATACCGAATGGTATTATTTGTAGATACGAATCATTAATACATTATTATTAACTCACAGGTGAAAAAAATAAAACATTTTACAGTTGTTTTTTCGGTTTAGTTTACGTACGCGAGGCCGCTAATACTTCCGAAAACTATAAAGACGTATATTCCGTTCATCGATCGCAATATCGGTTCAATATAAAACTATTTTTTAGTACGTGCGCAATAAATATATAAATATTTTTTTTTTTTTTAATATATCTGCGCAATTTTAAAAATATCGGTCGACCCGGCAGACAGCATTCAGGTAGGCGGACGTTATAAAACACAAAAATATTTAATATTCGAACAAATATTTGTACCGGCCGCGCAAATAATACTGAAATTGAATTCGTAGTCACGTGCAAACGTTATAGGATATATACCTATTATATTATTGTCGTCGTCGAAATAAAGCGATAAAAAAATGTTTTTGGACGTTATTACACTATATTGTGTAATGATCGTAATAAACAATAATAATTTGTCGACGATGATCGATCGATTCGCGTGAACCGCGCGTACGAAAACTAAAAATAAGACGAAGGACGAGATCAAAGCTATACGAATCTAATAGTTATGAATAGACGCGACCTGGAGTTTGTTTGATAATGAATCGCCTTATAAATATTAAAAAAAAAAAAATGTTTAATTTTAGAACTATAGTGAATGACAAGACGATTATTGTACCGCGCCATAAATCGACTTGTTACGCAGCGAACACATCAGTATACGCGTGCCAGCACGAATTCGTTATGTATTATTACGATCAATCCTTATCCGGAACGTATTCGTTTGACGTAATATCAAAACTATACCTACGTGTCAATAATAAAAAAAAAAAAATTTTTTAATTAAAAATGGCGTGTAGAATGTGTTACGCGCGATTGTTGTAGGCCGTATAACATCTTGTTGTGCGGTAAATAGACGAGAATCCGCATTTTTTCTGTGTTGGACCGTACAGTAAGTAACACGATTGCGCGTACCTAAATATTTGTATTCATACGCCCGTCATATTTACGTGATAACGTGTGTTCAGTTTACACGAGAGACCAAAAACGGGCAAAATATTTTTTCAATGCCTAGAGTAGTCGTCCGAGTTAAACAAAACAATTACTATACAACGGTATATAGGTCCTCTGGTATAAAACTTATTATTACACAATCGAAAATCAGTTCTCGAGTACGGAACGTCTACTGCAGGCGTTTCGTTGATCTTCCCAGCAGGTACAGATTAATTCACGAGAACAAATAAAAACGAAAACTGTAAAAAGAAAAAAGAACGGTACCACTTTTTTAGAATCCAAACAAGGTGCCGTAACGACTAAGCTTTGGGATGGTCATTGGTTTCAAAGTTGCGATACATCCGTATTATTCAATATCTGAAAGCGACGATAAACCATTGCTTTAAAATAGAAAAAAGAGCGTACTATCTAATCTAATTGTTCTTTGGTGAAAATAAAAAACTACTCCTATTATACATACGTAAAAAAAAAAATAGCGTATTATACCAAGAAAAAACGTTGTTTAATCATTTATAACGTATGAAACTAATGTAGTAGGAACATAAAAGTTTGAAAACGACATTTAAAGCCAAAATCCCAACTTTTACATAATATTCAACGTAACGATAAGAGCGTTCGTTCTACCCAAAAACGTCATTACAAACATAAAATTTTCAAATTTTACGCAAAAAAATTCTCGATTTTTTTCGGGGTAAAATTCAAAAAATAAGTTTAAAAAAAACGCTTCAACAACTTTACTACCGGAGTTAATGAACATTTTTACAAAAGTTACTGGATTTGAAAATAAGTGCATTCCTAATATACGAAAAGATGTTGGCAGAAAAAAAAGAGAGAATAAAACATCATTGTAAAAACAATACATTCCTTCTCTCGTCACTCAGAATATAAAAAATACGCGCATCGTTAAAAATACAATTTTAACACGTTATTTATACACCATTCTTAGTGTCGACCGTTGAAACGATTTTATTTTTTTTCGTACCATATTATTAACAGTCAAAAGAGAGAAGTATTGAATCACAAAAATATCACTTCTAACGCTGTATTATCGTGAAAACTACTGCAGGAACATTAATTTATAATTTGTGTTTTTATTTGCAGTTAGACTTTTTATCTGATGTAGTATCTCGTGTTAAAACGTGAATAATTTTAAAATCTCATCAAGGAAATCTCGTTATAAATTTTAATTGTTTTCATCAAAACGATATTATATAGTCACATTACAACTTTATCAAACGACCGCATTGATACAATTATTATGCAAATAACGTGGTTAAGTTGGAGTACATAATATAAACAGTGTAAATTTAATTAAGTGATTGTATTTTTTCAAATAAAACTCACGGTTTCGTCTCTTTTCTAAACAGAAAACTATGTGGCTTTAGTTTAAATTAGATACATTTATTATGAAACGTATAGACGTGGTACCACCTTAGATTTTAATAGGACTACCTACGTATAAAGAAAGAGCGTGATGTCCGTCCAAAAAAAAAAATGAATTTTGCGTTTTAATAAAATCGTGTAATTATTCATATTTCTTCAAAATGCAAATTATATTAATTAAAAGTACTCGTAACCGTGATTACTTTTTTTCGAAAAAACAAATTTGCATAAGAACATCAAGCCACTTTTGTAAAACGGTTATTTTAGCGGTGGAGCTGTTTATAAATATAATCGTGCGTTTCTATATACACGGGTAAACTTTAATACTATTTCTCTCCGAAGCGTATCTACAACGACTAACAAGACGTATAATAATACGCAATTATTAATCCTCGTACACATCAACGAAACGTTCATTTTTATTCATTTTTTCATTTTTTTGTGAAAATAATCATTAATTACTTGAAGCGAGCGTGTGTTTTCCGTAGAAACCAAAAACATCTGATAGATCCCAATAACTCGATGATCGCGTCTACGGTTGTAATTCGACTTATCATAAATGATTTATGAAAACTGCTAACGAGCCTAAATTAATGCGCGTCAATGCGAGCGTATCGGAATTAATTAAGTACAAAAGAAATGGAATCATCAAATCTGAATTCTCTGCTCAAAAATAACGCCCACATAGTTTTGATTTTAAATGGGTTTTTTGACTTCATCGTTCAACACAAAACGATAGTTTTTACCTAGAGACCTTAGAGAGATTTTCCTTGAAACATTGAGATCGATGTTTAACCGCACCGACATATCAACGGGTTGTTGTACCAAAATGTTTAGGATATTTTATGAAAAGTACAGTTTTTAAAATTTAAATTTGAAAGAAAAAATACATACACGACATTTATGTTCATAATATATATATACATATATGAAATAAATGTGTTATGTTATCTTCATTTTTCAGTAGACAGTTGTTTACAATATTGCACTGTTTACCGATGATTATAATAAAACGAAATAGATTGTAGTGTCTAAAATAAATACAAAAACGAAAAATCATTTCAAGAAAATTAACTCTTCAAAAATCCATTTTATTTCAATCATATTTATAGGTAATTAATAATTTTTTTGGAAAAACAATGCATTAACGTGCATTCCGTTATCTCAATAATATTTTAATGATTTTATAGTTTATTTTATAACACAAGATTACATTTCATTGCTAAAGACCACAGTTATCACATTTTTTCATTTTTATTCCAATGATTTTAAAGCATTATTTCGTTTAAATTGAACAACTTTTTAAAATGTTGTATAATACTCATTTTTAGTGAACTTTTGTGGAAAAATTTTCTATGTATAAATGTTTGTAATATTCTATATTTGAACAATCCTCTGCAAAAACCGGATAACTCGACTTGTTGTCGCGTTGCAATTATTTTAAAAACTGTTTCATGTTCGAGCCCGTTGAAGTATAAAATTTCAAATTAATATCACTTCGTTATCAGAAATGGTACCGTCTCACTGGTGTTACGCACCAAAACGAATCTATTTTTTTGTGAATTATCAATTTTATAGAATAGTCAGCTTAGAAAAAATGTTATTGGCTGTCTGTTTTTTTAAATATTAAAATTCAAAAGATCAAATTTGTTAAAAACAAAAAAAAAATATTGGCTAATCCCTTTCTAAGTTTGAATTTCGAGTACAGTCGTATTTTAAATAAAGTTATATGGTACAAATATTATTAAAAAGTTTAAACCAACATAAGGTATTTTATTTGTTCTGAACGAGATAAAAAAAAACATATGTTACAAACAATGAAACGAATTATAAGTTAACGATTTTATCCTTCTCTCCTTTTATCACTCCAAAGAATAATTATTGTTTTTTGTTGTTGTTATTTACAATTTGTTCGTTTTTACTTATGATTATTACTAATTATAAGTAATACATTATTTTGTTTTTCTGATTTAGAAGAAAGCATGTAAAATTTGAGGCCTTCCAAAGCCGCCTGCAGTTACGTGAACTTGTGCGTGTAAACCGATGTTATACTCCAGTTTTATAATAACTGATTTTTGTTAATCAACGTCTTCGATGGTAGTTTTACACACCTTCGTCCATTTTTTTTTTTTCATTCTCGTCAAGTCGTACAAGCGAATAATTATAATTTAACTTTTACAGTTCGGGCGGCATCGCGCGCGTTTCTTCTTATCTCCATTTCGGTCGATTCGTATTCTTAATGTGACGGCCGCGCGAACGATTATGCTCCATGTGTGTTATGCAAATTAAGAAACGAGAATTGAACATCAATTAATGAAATAATTACACGTCACGAAACGCTTTCAACACTGTTACGCGTTCTTATCATCGATGACCGCATTAATGTGAAAACCTTAAAAGCGTAACCTTGTACTTTTTAAGTGCGTCAAAGTGTTAAATTCAAATTTGAACGCGTTACGTACATATATATTTATGACGTAAAATGTGTTTTTCTTAAAACAATCGTCTCTATTTTCGCTACGAAGTATTATCGCTGGATTCAACAGACGGGTAACAAAAACACAATCGTGTCTGCTCAATCAACAGACTGTTAATTTTTTCTTAACAGCATAATCGTCCGAAGAAATCCGTTTACATTATAACGTCGCCTGCGGTTGGACAAAACATGTCGTCGTCGTTGAGCTAATAATCGTTCGAAGCTTTTTCCTACACAACCCCGAGCGAACCGAACGCGCGCACGTGGACTTTTTTCTTTAGTCGTTACTAAACATTATATAAACATCTAGTTTTTTCGCGGACAACTCCTCGCTGAACGTCTCGACCGGATCCACCTCGGAAGTACCGAGAATTATATATATACGACTGCGGTGAATAATATTTGACTAATTCGTCGAGCGATCGGTTCAAACATTGTACAACGTATTCTAAGACTTTCCGCGTTTTCCCGCATCGGTATAATATATATATATATTGTTAAGAAAAAACCTCGAAAATCGCGTGCGCGTCGATGTCGTCTTCTTTGAAAGGCGAAAATGACGTGTGTATTTATACGTCTCGGCTCGCGTTTTCCAGAGGCGCATTGTTGTGGACGGGATTTTTTCACCGGATTTTTTCAATACGAAACGTTTCACTGCCCCGCCGCCCAGAGTGGTCGTGTGTGTTAATATACGAATAACTGTACGGCGAGTGAGGAAAACAAAATACGAGTTTTATCGCCCTCGCCCCGGGAACGACGGTGGAAAGTAGCAGGTGCGTGCCCTTTGAAACGGTCGGATGAATAATGAACGCGCGTTTTTACCGCCATCGTCAGAAAATAAAAAATATTTAGACGCAGATATAAGAGAAAAAAACTCCACAGACTGTACGGAAGAATAATAAACATCAATTGTATCACTACTGTAATCCTTTTTAAAAAAAATTATCATACCATTATACCGCGGTTTTGTGATGAAAATCTGAGTTTGATCGGGGAATAACGATAGAACGGACACGACGATCGGTTAAAAAATAAACGTCGTCGATATGGTAGAGTCAAAGGTAAATACAATATTATAATGAGTGTAAACCTCACAAACACGTTTTACTCTCTAACGCGTTTTTTTTTTCAAAACCCTCTTTTTTTTACGGCATTTTCATTTACGGGTGTCGTGCTTGTGACCCGAACAGTTTGTCAATAAACATTTTCATTTCATCGCGGTTTTATCGTAAAATTTAATCGTCGATTCTCCCAATAACGCCAACATCATACCGAGGTGCTCGCAAAGTAAGTTTATAAGCCGTAGGAACTTACGCGTACCATTTGAGTGTTTTATTCGATTCTTCCAATATTTTTGACGACAAACGTATTCGATGCAATACTTTTTAGTGTAAACGAGTTTTTCACCGTTTTACAATTATTTTGGTTCGTCAAAACGTTTTTAGACTTTTACTATGAACACACTCGTATTTATGTTTTTAAATGTCGTTGAGCGTTTCGATGAACAGTTCTTATACTTGCGACAAAATGATCCAAAAAAAAAAAATCAAGTATAATATGTTGTGCCGTTTAATCTATCCTCAGTTTTTCGCAATCATTCTACATAACGTATAATTCATTCATTATACCTAGAAAACTTGTAAATTACACTGTTTTTTCGACGAAATCACGTTCTCTTACATTTGGTTTTTGACGTTAACACGATCGAGTTACAAAATTATCTTTTTTTTTTTTTTCACATAATCATAAAATTTACTAAAATAAATCAGATTAGATACAACGGTGTTTTTCTTTTACGATAGTAATTGTATCGCGGTATACATACTCGTATGTAACTACGGTTTATATGAATCCGAGTGAAAAAAATTCACAATATTTCTTTATACAATTATTTAGAGTACTTATCTACACAGTGTAAGGTGTTCAAAAACATTAATCACTGCGCGGTTGAATAAAAACGTGTTATTGATTCGCGATGAACTCAAAACGTTAAAATGTTACTTTAAAAACCGTCGTGATCTCCGTTTGAAAAATGTAGTCGGTGGTACTCCATCACCGAAATTGCAAAATATCTAAAACGCACGCTGGGGACACGTTTTTTTGACGAGCCTCTTTTATGTAAAATTAATATTTTAAGTATTTTTTATTATTGTTTTTAGAATGACGTTTTTTTTTTTTGAACAGTTTAAAGGGTATAAGAAACGCTCTGATTTTTAAAGTCGGTACCTCCAATGAAAGGTCCATGAGTTCTGATGGTACTTTGAAGGGTATCAAATTTGAAAAATTTACAGCCATGAAACTAAGGAGAAACTTAGGAGAAACACTAACTACGGTGAACGGGTTTTTTAAACTTTTAGATAATACTCGAATAGGTACAAAATTGACAAAAGTTTCAACTACTTTCAAGTGATTTCGAACATTTTTGAGTTAAGTATAAGAACTTTAAAATTCTCCAAATATTTACCAGGAACTATACTAGACAAGTGAGCTGGCTCAAAATCGTTTTTTCGATATTAATTGATACGTTTAAACCACAACTTCCAAACTTCCAGTGACCCACCCAAAGCGTGTAATAGTCATTACTCTACCCACGAGGCCAAAAGTGATCCCGACTTTTTTTTAATTCAAAAACTATGACGGGGACCGCGCATCGGTTGAACACATAACGGTACAAAAATAATAATTGTATAAAAAAAATTAATCATCAACGGCGCCGGCAAACACTTTTTAAAATGCGCACGCAGACGGAACGGCGGCGCCCAGTGTATATTACCACCCCCCGTTCACGGTCCGCGCATTTGCGGTAACTCGACCGTGACGTAATTGAAACATCTTAAAAATTTAAAAAAACGAAATGAAAAAAAAGAACAAAAAACACGCAGCGAGTAAGTACACTTCGTATTTCGTTTAACACTCGTTACCGATAATTTATGTTACGTACTACGGTGTATAATATCGTTTCCCGCGGTGATTCGGTCGACCGAAAAGTTTTGTAACATTTTAGTTGCCACGATATGCTAACGTTTTTTTTTGAAAACGAACTTTTTTGTTACAGAAATTTCTGGCTTTATTTCGTAATCAGACGCTGGGCGTGTGAAAAAAAAACTATATATATACGCATTTAAAATAAAATTTATAATCAAAATGAAAACTTTTTAAAATAATTCAAAGAAATCATTCGGTGATAGTGTTATGAAAAGATTAAATCGATATTAAACGGAATAAAAGAAGAAAAAACACGTTTATCAACGTGAATGCTTAAAACCATATTATACATATATTGCACTTTAAAATGTTTTTCAGAGATAACATCGTTCGTTACGAAAAATTTAAAAAAAATTTAATAATGTAAAATCGCGCTAGAAAACATTCTCTCGTATCAATACAAAAATCAAAAACTTATAATACGGAGTTCCTAGCATTAAACGTTCGCACGTTGAAATACGTTTTAACGTCTCAGAATCATTTCGATCTTTCCATTTTATCGCGCGTTCCTTGCTGCGGCCGTTATAACTATTATAGCTATTATCCGATAGAATCGTGTTTACACGACGTTTAACTCTCTCGGTTTCGAAATTTTTTAACGTTTAATCGCGAAAATTGTGCAAACAAAATGTTATACGTTTATTTCACCGCCCTCTTGTTGTGCATCCCGTTTTATTTTTAAGAATCCTTTATAGTTTCGGCGGCGCAATCTCGTTTCGACCGTGCTGCGGCAACAAACGGAGTATAATAATACGTGGCGAGACTGATTGTTCTGAGAAAACAAATATACGTCGTCTTCCGCACACCAAAACGTAGTTATCGGAGATCGGTGTGGGGCGAAGTTACGGACGTTTTTCGTATTCGTTTCGCGCGAGCATATATAAATCGCCGGTCTTCTCCGCGGACGAGCGCTGACAGACAACTGGTTAATGGAGGTCGTTTCGCAAACAAAATCGCATCTGTTCGGTTTTAATATCGAGAGAGAATAATAAATACTCCGAGCTCCGGAAAACTGAGAACGTGTTGCTCGCGGACTCGAGAATCGTCGGGTCCGCGACACGGGAGTTAACAAGATACTGGTTAAAAGTTTAATTTTTAATAGTTACTTAAGTTAATCGCGTCAACACGATTAGTTTATTGTTTGCCTTTCAATTTATCCGAAATATATTAAGATTCTTGTAAAGAAATTTCGAAATAAAATACAAAAAAAAAAATGTGTTGGAGCGGAGAAAAGGTATATTACGAAACCACGCGAATTAAAAATCTTTATTTTAAGTTTATATTTTTTTTAGTTTAATTTAATAAATTTAAAAAATGAAAAAAATAATCGACAATAATTTCGTTTAACTTAACTATACGAGTTACAAAAAAATTGTTCAACCGTATATCGCGCAGAGGATTTATCTATTGCTTAGTAGAATCATGAACACCACGGCGTTTTTGTTTTCATAGAACATAGTAACAATAATATTTTACTGACACTTGTATAAATGAAAAGCTCAAGATTAGCATACACTTTATACAAGATTTGAAAATAAAAAAATACTTGAAAAAAATGCAAAAAACTTTTTTTCGGGAGTGGGTGGTAAAAAAATAATTTTGTGTTATACTTAGCAAAAACTTTTTTTAATTTTTCATATCGTACTAAATAAATTTAGTATATAAAAAGTTGAAAACGACGAGGATTAACTTTTATAACGTTAGTTTTAAAGGTATAGCCGTTCTGACGCGGAATTTGCCGATTTTGGCATTTTCGTCGTTTTTAGCACATAGAAAATAATCAAAATATCAAAAAATTTTTCACATCAAATAAAATTTAAAGCTAAAATCCAAACTTTTATGTGGTTTTTGACGTAACGATTGGAGCACTCCTTCTACACGTTAACGTCATTGCAAACCTGAATATTTCAAATTTTTTGCCGTAAAATTACCATTTTATTTATTTTTTTTTTTGGTGCATAATTCAAAAAGTGAGTGAAATTTCAAAGAAAGCTTCAATCAAGGTACCACCGAAATCCATAAGCCTTTTAGAAAATTTACCTACTGACTTTGAAAATTGGAGCATATCTTCTGTACGAAAAGTTGTTGAAAGAAAAACAAAAAAAACATCAATGTAAAAACAATACATTCCTCGCTAGTCGCCCAGAATCTAAAGTTTTAATATTGTGTATTTTATGTTCTAAAACCAATTCTACTTCATTAAATAAAACATGCGTTTCATAATGATAATGTTATTACTAAACTATTGTTATCGTTTGTAAATACAAAAATTCTAGTTAACGATACAATACAAATGTATAGTACTTTTATTATTTTATAAAAATATGAAAGCTACACAGATAGTCATTTCGAACAAATCATGATAAATATTTGAAAACAACTGAGGCTGATTGTACGCTCATTTATTGATAAATTAGTGTATACCGTGATACTGTCAAGATATGAGTAGCAAACTATAATAGAATAGTAGCCTGCGTTGTTTCTTTTGTTCTTGTTTTCCCACATTTTCTGATTAAATCGTGTTTTTTTTAAATATAAAAAAAAATTTTCACAGCAGAATAAAGTCCTAATGAGTGGTTTTGTTTGTAAAACATAATATGAATTAAAATTTGATTAAACACGTGGAACTGTATCTTTAGCCAAACGTGTCCATACTGAACATTAAAATGGATATCTTACACGATTTTATCGTCACAATTAACAGAGTATAGTAACATAATAGTTTTACTAATCTTCACATCGGAAAAGAAAATGTTTAAAAATCTCGTATCTTCAACTAATTTTTTGTTATTCATCTTACATTTTTATTACGTTTTGAATTCGGAAATCATGACCGGCATGATTTTTTATGCTGTGAGTACAATATGGTTTCATTAATTTTTTTTTAAGTTAATTATTTAATTTGGCTACGGTAGACTCAAAAGGCAAACAAAGGACTGGCAAAAAGTATTAGCACTGAGCTACGGATATTTAAAATACATCTTTGGTAAGGGGCAGTTAAAAATAATTGTTTTATAGTAGTTATGTACATGAATAGTTATTGAAAATTATTAAAAATGCATAAATACCCAAAAACTGATTACGCCCAACGTTATGCTGTCTAAATATAATGATGAAGTTTGTTGCAAAAATACAAAACTTCCATGTTTCAAAAAATTATTATAAAAAAATATTCAGAAATAGTAGGTAGTCGTATATGTGTTCTGTTTTTATAGTTTTGTGCAATTCTTTTACTTACTGTAAATTCAAACGATGTAAAAAGATTACTAATTTTACAACTTGTATATATTTATGTTTTCAAGTATTGTACACTATTAATAAAAGATTCATTTGGGATATTTGTGGTTTATCGACCAGAAGACATTTCTTATTCCATTTCATTTAAATGTCAACTTATCGGCTAAAATCAACAAACATTTTAAATAATAATAAATCAAAATTAAGTATAATTTTTTCAACAGTTCGCACAAATATAGTTTTTTTTTTTTACGTCATTATTATTGAATTTATCATTATATGTTCAGTAGACTCTTTTGACTAACATCGTTCAAGGAAATCATTAAAAATACTTTTCAACAAGTAAAGTAGATACACCTATGATAACAAATATTCCGTATGGTAAAATAAATTACAACGGATTATTAAGGATTTAACAATACCATCGTTTTTTACTAGCGGAGCCGTTATTTTTATCAGAACAAAAGATTCGTGAACGTAAAAGACGAAGAAGTTATGCATTTAATAAAATATGACACTTGAGTGGACTTGCTACGTAGAAAAAATATTTAATCAAATATTTCTCACCTATTTGCACCACTGCTATAAAATAAGAATGCTGCTTGTTTGATAAAAAAAAAAAAAAAAAAAAACAATAATGACGTGTTCATACTATTAATAACAAGTTTTAAATATTTCACGTATATCAGCGGTTATTATTTTATTACACGAATAAATTCATCGGTTATTAATAATATTATTAGCACATATTTTAGTACGGTTCTATCAATATTTATTAGTCAATAAGTTACAGTTCACAATTATCTCAAAATGTATAATTCGATTGATAAAACAGTCATTTTGTCACGTATACTATAATATGTATCGAGGTCAATCATATAATGCAAAATTGTTTTCGTTAAAATATGCAGTATTTAAACATACGGTTTAATTCTAATCGTAAAGAAATTATGCTTCATTGTTCTTACTTATAAAATAAAATCATGTACAAATAATTGCACGTTTACGATATTATGTCAAGTAACAAAAATTGTTAACATATTGAGAGAAATTGAAAAATTATTTTAAGATTTTATTACGTTTAAAATAAACACGTC
>CM029359.1:36807430-36909900 GCA_017140985.1 Hormaphis cornu
AACTTTCGGTCATTTGTCCCCTAAAAACCCACCAAAGTTTGCATGAATGATTGCCGATCGACGGATTCAATTTTGTTCGGTGAACTTCTAACCTAACCCCAAACGAATGTTGGTCAATCGATCAAAAATAATTGCAGTGGGATTGAACGATGATCGAATTGTATTATACTGCAGAAGAATCTGTGGAAAAACTTGCACGCTGAATAAATAAAACCGTCATCACATAACATTGTAAAGTATTCCGAATAAAATAATAACGGGCAAAATTCGGTTTTTTTTTTTTCACTCATCTGAGATAACTGTAATCACAGTACTTTGAATTTATAAATGAAAACAAGATGTAGGTAATTAATTCAACGGTAGTTCATATACGATGCTTATACTATAATAGAATTAGATTATAGTACAGTTTTGATGAAATATGCGGCAATTTTACGCTTTGTGCGTGGGCAACAAAAAAATATTGAGTGCGACAGTAAAAAAGTCATTTTATACACATTTTTTTGAGAATAGAACATAAGTTAAAATAAATAAATTATAAATTAAGTATTTTTGATCCCTGTCCTCAATGCTCACTGATCATACACATATAAACTTGTGGGTTGCGCGTAACTCATTATCAACACATCTGTCACCAATATAATGTTTTGCATAAAAAAATGTTTATACTTTTTTTTTATGATTTTATTATGAATGAAGTAATTTTAATCAGTTTTTTCCATGAAAAATAACGATTTTATCAAGGTCTATGCTTATCATTACGTACTTTTCGTGAAACATTTAAATTGAATAATTTTTCATCTATTATTGCCATACTTAGGCGACTCAATTTCATATCAAAGCGCGGTCCATGTGTTCATATGTCTATAAAAATGAGTACGGACTAAGCAGATAAAATATACTTATAATGTTTATACTATATATCATAAGTAAATTGTTTTAAATATCAAGCTTCCAAGGTTAATACGGACTACTTGGCTTTTAGTGATTATTGACATTACTTTTAAACTGAAAACGATTTTTATTTTAACATAATATTATGTATCAAACTGTTTTTATAAGTTTGTAGAAAAATAAATTAGAATAGAATTATTTGAATTTCTACGACACTTCATAATATGTTATTGATTCAAATTAATCACTTGAACTTAAACATATTTTAAAAAGTATTATTATACTGAAGCGAATAAAATAATAGCTCGTGTTTTTCTAAACCTACATCAATATTCAAAAATAAATTTCAATAACTAGACGGTAATAAATTATCATTATCAAACGATTACTTTAATTTTTAAAAGTTAAACTCCATAAAACTATTGGAGAGTCGCTTCAAATCATTCATATAATACGAGTTTATCGTTATTTTGTTGTTGCCATTGAAAAAAAAAAGTACCATTTAACACGACTCACTTACACGCGAAATACGAGTATAAACATTAAATAGATTTTATAACTCTTTTAATTTATATACGTAAATGACAGTAAAAATAGCACATTATTTTTTTTTTTTTGTCTTTTCGGTTTTATAGGTAGGTTGTTCTACTCAAAACCACACACGTACTAAAATAACCACTTTGTTACCTTTTACTAAAATTACTGGGTAGATACCTACGTAGAAAAATGTGTGTGATTCAGCGATTCGGAATGAATTTTAAAATTTAATATAAACCTGTTTGAGCGCGAAATAAAATTGTGTTCACATAATGCAAATATACATCTAACTCGGTGCAATAATTTCTGCAGAAGATTTCTCGCTATGATTTACGCATTATATTAACTTTAAACCCATTTTATGATGTACTATTATCAAGTAAAAGACGACTACAGTATGTTATCCTTATTACTTTTACTCTTTATCACAAAAAATATATATTCATGCACTAGGTATAGTTATTTAGCATTCTAATACGCTTGTATTAATGAATATTAAGTGTGAACGGAATAAAAGCCCATCTAAATCATATAACATGAACTCAATCATCAAATTGTTCAAAATAATCAAGGTCAATCTTAATCACTAAAATTAATCAATAAAAAACTGCAAATTATATCATATCTAAAGCCACCGTTTTCGATGATTGTAAGATTGAACAATTTAACAATATAGTACGTCTAATATCTGTAGCGCCTATGTGTGGATTATAAACATAATATTGTTATAGTTTTGTCAAAAATGAGCAAAAAGTGTCACGACAAATGATAAGACAAAATAACACAAATACGATTTTTAATTAAAGTTAAACTTACTACTTTTTTTTAGAAATACTCTGAATTGTGCTAACGCAAGTTTGAGCACCACTGACAGTTGATTTGATAAGCTGTGTCTAATAATATGGTTGTTTTTACGACAGCCAATTAAATACAAAACATGTACACAGTTTATTTTTCAGGGTCCCGATACACAAAACCAAAACCGCGCGAAAATGATATACATAAAAATTCGCACTGACTAAGATTAATAGTGTTTGAAATGATTGTAAATCACTTTCAAAATCGAGTGACTGGACAAAAAAAATTCATAACGGTTTATATGTATATTATATAATCTTAGCAATACTTATATTATGAAATACGTTCTTAATTTTCAAGTTATTTTAATAACATTAATTATTGTTTTTCTAAAATGTTATTTGGGTATTCGTAGGTATTTATTGTAATTTAAATAAGAATTCAAGTAATTTAAAACCGACAAAAACCGCGTTCTTGCATATTAAAAATGAAATAACACGTAATCCAGAAATTATAAAAAAAATTAATGATATTTCCCTGTTTGTACTTAAATGTGTGTATAGTGTATGCTAAAAATAATAACGTTAATTTTTAAATACGCAAAGCGCACCAATTGTATTATGTAAAATGCTAAAACGCATTACAGCATACAAAATCGGTAATTATTAAAAAAAAAAAATAAAAGTATTTACTTTGCTTTTGATTTATCGTCCATTAATAAAAATACGTTTCCGTCATTTGTATCGAATTTGATTTCACAAAATAAAATAAAAAAATTAAAAGCTGTTTTCATGCGCATACTGTACACGGACGGTCCGTGCACAAACAATAACGATCCGGTTTATATTTTGACAATAATGAAATATACGTTTAAATGCCTAAGAAAAAAACATTCCTTTAATAACCTTTATTTTATTCCGTGTTCTGATGCTAAGGTAAAAACATTGATTATAAATACAATATAAATTAATAATCAATGGTAAAGGTTCTTTATAAAAAAACCATCTAAGTTTTTCTGTTCATCGTTTTTCGAGTCTTAATTCGAGGGACGGGAAAATTCTCGTTTGAGTCAACGATCGGTAAAAAAGTATGAGGACAAAAGGGAACCTACAGGGTCCTGTCGCGTTAAATTTCCTTTTAGATTCTGATTGTAGCAATAGATACTTATATTGATTTTACAATGATGTTTTTTCGTTTTTCGTCCAATCGAAAATGTCATGACGCAAAAAAGTTTGGAAAATGAACTGTACTTGTATTTTACTTGAAGTTATTTTTGAAATTTTTGTTTTGTTTCTGAGTTTTGTCCAAAAATTCAAAAACTTTTTTGACAAGTTTTTCAGAAAACTGCTAGAAATTTCGAAATTCGTAATCACTTTTACGGGTATCTCCGATCTTAAAGTTGAATGTCACAACAAGTTTTAGATGTTTGTTTTTAAATATATTTTAATTGAAACATTTTTTGATATTTTGATTATTTTTTGAGTTATCTGCTGAAAACGACAAAAAATAGAACATCACCAAATTGGATGTATTTTCGAGTCAAAGGTGCAATCTAATCAACGCACTTTATAACACATAAAAGTTAGAAAATGTGATTTAAATAAGATCTTAATTCGAACACTTTTTAAAATTATTCATATATTAAGAACCAAAAATACAAATTTGACTAGACTAAAAACCACGATGGAGAGTATCGGTCCAATACTTTCATGCAGTACCTATTATATATTAGAATAAAAATAACTAACGTAGTACTACATAAAAAGAAAAATTTAGAAAGGAAAAATAGAAAGGAAGGATAGAAAGAGAGTAAATTTGAGGTCGGGTGAGAAATCGTAGCAATTACCTAAAAAAAAAAAAAACGGATTTCAGTTGTATATGCGCGTAGTTTAATAAAGCTGATATTTTTTGTTAGATTTGGTTTTACACAGGACGCATACTAGATAACTGCAGAGCTTGCTCAGAATGTTTTTTTCGTACGCAATGATTAATATTATCACTGCTTTCAGACATAAATAATAAATTTTAACTACACTTTCCGAAACATTGGACTACCCAAAAAACAGACGCGCTCCAAAGCGTAATCGCTTCTCACCCGAGCTCAAATTCACCTCCCTTTTTTTCCTTCCTTTGTTTTTTAATATTTAACCGCGGGTAGTTTTCCATCCCGTCATTCACAATATAACGTTTACAAGATGTATAATACAAATATAACATAATATCGTATCCGACGTGAAACCATTTAGCTTCCGCAAATATACTTGCAAGGAATTACGGCTATTCACCTTATCCGTCTGTCAAAACTCGACGAAACAAACTCGCCGTTCGGACGGGCCGATTGAAGTACAGGCGCGGTCGGGATTCCGAAAATAGATCAGAATCTGTCAAACTGTTTAACGAAGTAGGCCCCACCGAGCTTTCACTCGAACGCTCAATCACTAGATTCCAGATTATCTTTCCCGTTATTAAATTCCCATTTGTCTTTCCCATTCACGTTGACGTAGGTTAATTTACGGATACGAAATAGTCCAGTTGACGTAAACAAATATTCCAATTTCTATTAATAGATACAGGAACTAAAAAATCAATATGATTGTCTACATGAAATCAATCAAACGGAAATTCGGCTGCACAACGAAAATTTGCTTATCGAAACCGACTTTTTCTTAAGTATTAAAAGCAAAACATAAGCTGTTTGTGCTTGACTAACTAACCCGGTTAAGTATTAAGAATCAGTAGATGAAAATCGGTATACTTATATATTAGATAATCATATTATGGCTTAAATCCCTGCTTAAACTATTATAATATTGATCAGTATGATGATTTTAGAACACATAAAAATGCGGTTTGATAAATAATACGAAAAGCGAATTTGCGACACTCTCGTTTGTAAGAAAATATTTATGGAATTCGTAAAACGTAACGATTATAATACTAAAAGTTACTTAGGAAACTCTATTTTCAAAATTAAATCTCAAAGAGTGTTCGGAAATTGGTAGCCAAAAACATAAGACGAATAATTGTGGAACGATATTTATTCATAAGTAAAGTAGAAGAATTAATATTTTTCTTGTTTTATAATGTATATCTTGGTTATTTAAACTCATAACTCATGATTCTATTCATTAAAAGCACTTAAAAAGTAGTCTTAAATTTTTTTTTCGTGTATAATTAACAATGATTTATCAGATTTTTTTATTACCTTTGCAAGTTACGAGGTAAAAAATTTAGTTATTAAAACTAAATTTCACGTTTTACAATTATTTACGAGGATGTAAATTTAAAACCGAAAAATAAGAACGAAATGAATGCCAATAAATCATAACGAGTAAAAAAAAATATGTTTTATATAAAGAGCACTCATAAATAAAAAGTGAAGAACTTTTAATGAAAATCTTAAACTGTCTACAATATCTGAAAAACTATAGTTTTTCTTTTTTTATAAATATTAGAACATAAGACACTTCAAACGTTATGCAAACACTTTTTATTTATGGTTTAAGGCTGTTTTGGTAGGGAAAATTCAAAAAATATTATTTCCTATTTATTTCTCCGTTTGACTGCAATGTTGACTTTATACGAATACCTAAACGTACCAAAATATGTAAGTTGACTCGTCGAAGATTTAAAACATATTATTTATTCTGACTTTTACGATAAATTATTAAAAATGTATAACGTGGAATGTCGGTTTTACAAAGGTAAAATTATTTTGTACAAAAAGTAAACATTTGAAAACTATTTTTACGGATTTGATAAAAATCAGTTTCGATTGAAAACCAAAAAATAAGGATTTGCGTTTCTTTACCGAACCCGTTTTAAAATGTTATTAATTTATGAATCCGGCTTTAAACGTATCTAGAGTCAAAACTTAGGAGTTGCTAAGCTAATTTTATCGTATGACAAGAGACTCATAATTCAGGTTTATACGTAAATATTTCACAAAATGTTGGACGTGTTTTCGTGAGTTCCGTGAGACTTGGCCCTCTCGGGCCCTCCTGGCTACGCCCATAAGTCCGGGAACAGAAAAAATGAGAACGTGATATAGATACTATAATATGATGCTTGCATTCTGGTTAAAGAAACTTAATAAAATTGAAAAAATTCTAATTATTCCGTTATGCTTGACGTAAGCAAAAAAAAAACATAAAAACGGTTCAAAATTGTTTGAGACGAAATACCTAAACATTTTGCAGTCGTCGTGGAATTATAATATTATACCGGCGGCTATAGGAAGGTTCGTCAGATCGTCCATACACCAAACGGTCATAACTTTTTCATCGCCTTAAGCCTGAGCATCGGAATTATATCACGCAGTTTACCGACTTTTCCGTTAAATTTTGACGCCATCATCCTCCTCGTCACTTTGCCGGAAACAATTATGGCCGAAGACCATAATAATAATATAACGTCACTTTTATGTACGCGGCCATTTTTTTTTCTTCCCGTTGGAAATAGCGACAAATGTTGGATTGTTAAGTCGCGTAATTAATGTGAACCCTCGACGGAAAAATGTCTGTGTTTAATCATCATAAATCACCGGTCGGCGGGCACTGTTTGGCATCTGACGCTCCAATAACCGTGTGCGGCATTTTATCGCGGGACGAAAAAAAAAAATCCGAAAAATTCCCTAAGCCTATGATAATAATGTCACGCAGCCGCCAGCATCCCGCGGTAGACCACATATTTTATTTTGTAAAAAAAAAATATATCGATTTTTCTAGAAGGTGATTTGATTGTACTTGATACTCGGGTGAAACGGGTAATTGTTGAGATCGAAAGGCCGGCGATTGCAACGAGTTTTTGTTCCGAGCGCAACAATCGACTCGAAAATTTTGTCGGCGAAAGAATTGGCGCGATTGGTCTACGTTTCTATTAAGTCCATTTTTTAGAGTGATCTAAATAATCATCCTATCAAATGCCTCATGCTGGAGTTTTTTTTTATGTATACGTAAACGAAAATACGATCGTTTGTTAATAAACGGTTTTTTACACTTTTCGTCTACTTATTTCTTCACGATAGTTTTTCGAGTCGGGCGTAGTGTGCAATAAAGCAGAGACGAAACCCTCAATTTGTTTCCACGTTAAGGGATAATCTGCGATAGCGTTACCCACATACTGCGATCGTGTTTCACAAAGGTTAACAAATATTATACGCGCGTTAATACCTATTGTCCTGCGTCTGAACGCGCGATGAATTAAATTTAATCGTCGTACGTTTTGTTGAAAATTCGCTCAGAAACGGTAAAAAAAAAAAAAAGCGTCAGTTTTAAACACGATGTATTTCATCGTTCGAAACGTTTTACTTTTTCGTCGCTCTTAAAATTAAGCCCAACCCTTTAAAACGACTGCTCGTCGTCTTAATAGCGTGAACTCACGAGACGACTGCGGCGAAAAACAATGACGAAATATCAACGCGCGGTACCGTTTGCCGGCTCAAAACCGTGTTGGCAGGTGTGCGCGCTCGATTAACGAGTTTTCTAACAATTAGTATAATAATCATAACTATATTATTATAAAAGAATTTGAAAAAAAAAAAAAACCGCGACAAGACGCGGCTGTTCCGTAATATTGTACGATATTATAATAATAGAACTAGCGAGGGTTATTAGTGAAGCAGACGCTTCTTTCATGACCGTGCCACAGACGTGGCATTATACTTATTATTTTTATCGTCGCGTACATCAAAAACATCTACCAGGTAAAGGCACGCATCTTTCACATCGTCACACCTCGAATTCCCAGACCGAATCCTGCGGAGCGAGTCGGAACCGAAAACACCTTTACTGATTGAACAATCTAAATGACTTATCGGCTAACCGTCCGCGCGACAGGTAATAAAATTATTTGTTTTTGTTTTTTTTAATCGTATATAATTGGGCTTTTACACGAGGAGCATATTCGATAAAAAAAAACGTACGTACGCGTAAGAAATAGATACCCGTGTATAAATATTATACTTTAGAATAATAAATGAAAATCAAGCGAACGAAAATAGAGGCGGGTAGGTCTATGCTAAGACGACATTGGAATCTCGTTCTCGGACTAAATTTAACAAACCCGAAATCACAAAAATGATACACTTTTTATTGCGTATACGTTTTTCAACAACTATGTTGTCATCTTCAGCGCGAATCAACGACTAACTGAGTTTACAGTTATTAGAGTTATAGAGTTAACAGTTAGTCGTTGATTCGCGCTGAAGATGACAACATAGTTGTTGAAATACGTATACGCAATAAAAAGTGTATCATTTTTGTGATTTCGGGTTTGTTAAATTTAGTATAAACAGTCACAAGTGCTCAAATTTTAACTTGTTCTCGGAATTTAACATTACTGTGCCGTGCAATGATATCAAGTCATGATAAACACGTAAAACTCAGTATCTTTTATGGACACGGATTATTCGATTCATCTTATTTAGTGAAAAAAAAAAATAGCCATCCGGGGAAAAATTACCGTCAGTTGTTTCCCGTTCGGCGAATTCGTCTGTTGCCGCGAAAATACGCGAGAGGTCTGAAAACGACCGCGGACGCGCAATTACAGTATATTAATATAATACAGACCATAAAATATTTCCATGTGTCTCAATACGGATTTTTAACGCCAAAAAGAAATCGATTTAGTGATGAAATATTCGAAAAGCTATAAAATCTTTCAAAATCAACAATTCACTTATCATATCATTTATCGTTTCAAAGCAAATTACAGACGTCTATTAATTAGAAATTTTTTTTGAAGGATAAAACGATTCGCAGGTTACACACAGTTTGTACACGTTATTATTAATTACATCACATTGGACAAGCAGACAAAACTGCTGGTGGCTTAGAGATTTGTTTTTTAGAAGAGACATTTCATTCGGTGGTTTGTACAACGTAGTAACAGCAGCTCTTTTATTTTTACGAAAAAAATCGTATGTTTTCTATCCGGACAAACGTATCTATTGAATAATAGACATGTTTCACTTGCTATCCGCGTGATTTGTTTTTTAAGTCCTGATAATATATATATATCTGCTGTCGTACGGATAACCCAAAAGTTATTTTCGCGACCGTTCGGCTGTTATATATTTTTCACTTTTACAAAAACCGCCAAAACGCGATAATTCACCGTAAAGTTAATCAGAGGCGACGTGCAGTGTCATAATCAAAAGATGAGCAATTTGTTCTCTGGAAGAAACGTGGCCGAGGGGAAGTATCGGACGCGTCCCCGCCCGCGCAGTAAATCGCAAAATAACGCGCAATGTCGTGTGCCGAGGGATTCGATTAAACTCGACCGAGAGGAAGTTTGCGAAACCGGAACGTTTAAGTCACCGGATGCTGTGCGATAACGCAAACTATAAACAGCGCGAATAAGTAAGTCGCAAAACGTTTATAACAACAACGATGGTAATGTCGTGTGTATATACGCGAATCTGCAGGGAGGGCGTTTTTTAATTTTAAGATTACAAATGTGTCGTTTTCGCAATGATGTTTTTTTTTGTTTTCTGTGGCCACTGTTCCCTTGTGGTACAAGGAATGCTCCGATTTTTCAAAGTCAGTATAACTTATCTGATGGGCAGCGATGGACCGTGGCGGTATTTCGGTTCCACTTTTTTTTTTCTTGCGAATTTACACCGCAAGAACAAAAACGAGAACGGCAGAAAATTTTCCGGTTCGAATTGACGTTTTTGCGGAATGCTCCGATTTTTCAAAGTCAGCATAACTCTTCTGAGAGGTCTCTGGACTGTGGCGGTATTTCGGTTCCACTTTTTTTCCCGATGTTTAGCTTACTTCGTGAGGTAGGTATACCCTCAAAAAAAAAAAAAAAATTGACGGCGAAAATTTTGAAATTTCCAGGTTTGCGTTGACGTACACGATCAAATGAAAAGTAATTGTCACAGGCAAACTTTAAAACGCGAATCGGTAAAACTTTCATTACACCTGCAAACTAATCAAATTTTAAGGTTATCAATTTTCGTGGCATATGTGTGTGTAAAATTCACCATTATACGAAAAAGAAAAAAATCCGAAAGGTTTCGACGACTTCGGGGTGCTCGTTCGACTTGGCGGACAAGTACCATTGAACAGCATTTTATTTCAACTGCTTAGCCAAGTGTTGAAAATTGAGTAATCTATCCATATCCAAATATAATTGGACACCGATTACAAAATCGCAATGTCGTTGATAATTAAAATTAACCTTCGATGGAAGTTAAGTGCTCTGCGACGTTATATTAATTTGCCGAAACACTGTTATTGTATTACAATTTAATACACTGTAAATATGGTAAAGGAGACACGAGTGGGGCAAGAGAGAAAGCGGACTGGGTGCGAATGACGAACAAATTACACTATAAAGATGAGAACACGATTATTATTCGCAGAATTTGGTGGCGATTCACCGAACGAGCAGTAATTAAATAACACAAAAGTGCTGAAATTAATGTTCAGGCTGTCAATGCGCTCTCAGCAGAGCGACGACTTTTTCCGTCATAAAGTACGATCGACTAACACAAATTCGTAATTTTTGTTTCGGAAACTTTTCGCTCGTTGTATAGCTTTTGCCAAAAACCGTATGGACTTTTCACTTTGCGCCGACGACGGAGGCCTAGAAATAAAATAACATTTATACGTGGCGTGGCGGTAATTCAGTTACAATTTTAAAAGGGTTAAGCGTTTCGAAATCCAATTACACTTTAAAAGCGTCTATACTCTATAGTCTATATTCATTAAGGAACGCTTCGTAAATCATTAACGAAGTTTAGATTAAGTTTATTTTCACCGTAACGAAAACTTACGGTATTTCGTCAAAAACTCGTATTGTGTTTTGACATTTTTAATTTCATAAAATCATAAAGTCTCAAACGATTCGGACGAAAAAATAAAAAGTCAAAAATAACATTAGAATCAAAGTCAGTTGCCCGAGATTTTAATCTTTTTGTTTTGAACTTTTTCTGTTTAAATCTTTTTGTGTTTCAATTTCGTATCTACAGTACGATTATACGCTGTACACGAATCATAAAACTGTTACTTTTACTTTGTAATTATTTATGATACAATAGTTACAACATTACCAGCTATAATATCATTGCGACCTTTATATATTTAGCACGCGCAAAATGGCGTTTTTGCCAAGTAAATATGGACATACTCGGCAAGTTCAGCATTAAATTATTTATATTTGTTCTCATTTTTAACGTCTTACATCTAAACAAGTATAAAAGTTATTATGTAAATAAATATTATTTTACACATTATAAAATTATAAAGAAATTATTGGTTCAGCGTTATTTCAGTAAAATATAATTCGAACAAATAGAAAACCAACGTTTCTGAGTCTTAAACAAATTTCATCATAATCTAAGGGTATCGCTATTGTACAGTTTCAAACTCAAAAATTTAAGGATCAAATTTAAAATTATTTCCTCCTAAATAAATAAGTACCCAGTACTTACTGTTTGAATTTACAAAACATAAACTTAGGAATGGTTTGAAAAGTATTAAATTTTTGTTTTTCCGTGTACAACACTAAATTACGTTATTTTCAATACTACGTACTTCATCAGATATAGATCATAACTTGACTCCCAATAGTTTTAATACAAAATAATTACAAAGCCTATAGGGCAATGAACGGTGTTATACCGTTGTTTTTAGTTAAGTATTTCCAGCTTATTTCAGTTTTTATTTGATTTTATTTTAATCATTACGGCATAAAATTTGGTTAATAACGTAACAAAATTGTCACAAAAAGCGTCCAAACGGGTCATAATATTTTGGTGCTCTAGAGTATAAAAAAATAAATGACTTATCCCGAACATTTATTTTTTCCATCGCAAGCTAATGTTGAGTTTTACCTCAAAACAATTTATAGATAATAATTATTATACTTTCTCTGTTCTAGATAAATTGTAGCAAAATATCGAAACAACATCCACAGTGAAATAACGCTTCTCCAGACGGTATTTTATTTTACATATGTGACCATCATCGAAACTAATCTAATGGTCAAATAGACCGAAAAATGTATAACTACTATTTAAATACCTATCAAAATTCAGCCTCGATTTGTTAATTGAAACCGCTATCATGTACCCAAGTTTTTATCAAATATTTCGTCCGTGTACGAAATAAATTTTCTACTCTACATCAAGATAAGTATTCAAGCAGCTTACTTTTATCTTTGTCTACATAATCTGTCTGTTGTCAGGACTATACCCGAATTTGACAAAAAAATTCCGATTGATGGTCAAGCAGCTGTGATTACCGTATTCCTTATAATATCAATATCGAATAAAAAGCCGAGCATAACAGAGATGAAGGTACCCGTTACTTCCTTTTCAATATAAAATTATAGGTATTATTTATACGTGTGACGAATCGGATGCCAAGACATTTAAAAAATACTCGTCTAGGATATAAAACTACGATTATAATAGTATCATCGACAAACCCTGTGCCATACCTACTGCACTATTGCCGTGTGATGACATATTTTTGTTGAAAGAGTATTTGGACGGATGAGTAATTGTATACTGGAATTACACTGATTTTCTTCCACGGCACGACGCTCATATCACAAACTTTTGGGAACACTCTCATCAACGCCGCACGAGTTTATTTGTCGAACATTTCTCGTTCGGTATGGGCCAAGTAAAAACTTTTTATTGGATTTCAACGAATCACCAAAACTAAGTTAGGACGCACGAGGCTCACGCTGTTACGGTACACATATATTGTTCCAGCGGCCGTCCTAAAAGGACTGCTTTCTGGAAATTCAAACTTATAAAGCTCTAATCTTATTACCCAAATGTAAACAGCGTTATACCGAGTATTGGTTGTCAAAACGCGAATCCCGCGGTGTTTGTAAACATTTCGTTTTTGAAGTTTCACTCCTGTTTCGAGGAACGTAAAAATATTAAACGTACAAGTTCAATGTTTTAACGTAAACCGTATAGGAACATGTTAATCTTATCAATCTTCCGTTACAAATGTACTTGAAAAACATTTTACTATTATTATTCGTTTTTTCTCTCGCGTGTCGCCAATATATTTTTTTAGTTGTGATTAAAAATGACTTATTTTGACCATACATATTTTTGTACACCAGTATTAGTCACTCATGAGTGTTTTTTTTTTCTCAAGAAGAATTAAAAAAATATGTCTGGCGATCTCGTCAGCTAAGTTATACGGTGATTGAAAATTCTACTTTACTTACTTCGTACTAAAAAAAAAAAAGCACGTCTTGGCGAAATGAACTGAAATTCGACTGGATACCTACCTACACACGGTTACAATACCAATTATTAGAACACTCGAGAGTTTTAATTTTAATTCTTCATCGAAACGAATTTCAAACCGAAATCAAACGCGCTGTGTACCGATCGCCTCAGATCGTTAGTGATAGTCGATTTTTCAAAATCACGTGCGAAACGCAGCGAAAAGTTTCCCGCTCGTCGCGCGCTCTTGTGAGACTGAACAGCAGTTTTTCGTTGGCACGCAGCTGAGGTGGTGGGTCAGACCACCCCCCGTGAACGTGTACGGCCACCCCGAGTTTTTCGAACCCTCGATAACGTCGCGTAACGTAACGTTACTTTAGTGACACCGCGCGGATCGAGTTAAATGACCGAGCAAAATTAGGCGTTTTTTAGGGGCGAGCGCCACCCTTTCCGGCTGTTTGGCCACCGCGTTCTCGTTTTCCCGGCTACGCGCCCGCACTTTGGGTAGCGAGCCCAGGGGCCGTTCGAACCGCTCCCGAGAGAGACGACGTGCTTTCGAATGGCAAATAAACCGTTCGATTTTCCGATTTTTCTTTCCCCCCGAAATCTTTCGCCGCGTCCGCGTCCGCGGGTTCGCGCGTCTATCGGTTTCAGGAGACGGCCGCGGCGGACACTCACTTCGCGCGTGGGCCGAGAGAAACGTGAGCAGCTCCTTGTAATAGGTGCGGTCGGCCGTGTCGTTGAAGCTCCGGTACTCGGGCCGCTGTCCCAGCGCGATGAACACGGCGGACAGCGTGAAGTGGCACTTGGAGTGTCCCATGGGCGAGTGCACGCCGTGGTTGTAGTACATCATACCGGCCACGTTCCAGCCGAACCCGTGCAGGATCTCGCGCACCGCCTCGCCCACCAGCTTGTACGATCCCATCATCCGGGTGAGCGTCGGATACTCCTCGCGGTAGTTGAAGTTCTCCGCCTGTCCGCCGGCCGTCAGCACGGGCATCTTCCACACGCCCGCGTACCGCGCGACGGGCGCGATCACGTAGTCGCACACCGGTCCCAGGAACGCGTCTGAAACACGAAAGCGAACGTCCGTTTAGACGACGACGACGACGACGACGATATTGTGACACGGGAGAACGTTCGTCGCTCACTCGGGGGTGGGTGGGTGGGTGGGTGGGTGATGCAAAATGGGGGAGAAGGAAAATGGGGAGAGGTCACACGGGGTCAACGAAACCACCCGCGATAACAACCAAACTAACTAACGACCGAAATATGGGTGGGTAGTTGACCGTACGGATCGAAACGTTTCACAGTATCGCCCGTCAATTCGTGGTAAAATCCCTGTTGATGTACAAAACGCTCGGCAGTTGCACAAGCTCCGTACAGAAAAACTAACGGGTCTTTTGGCTTTTCGTAGACGTGTCGCGACTTGTCGTCTACGAAAATTCAACACCGCCCCCGGGACGTAAAGGAGGAAAACTATCAGGTCGTGTACGTCGACGTGACGGTGTAACGCAATGTACTTAGTGCCACGAAAAAAGAGCAAAAAAGATGCGCAGAATGTCATCGAAAAACAACTTCGTGACGTACAAAGTGTTGGGGTGCGTTTGAAGTGCAATACACAATTTTATACGATAAAACGATTGAAATATTTCACGCGATAAAACAAGATGGATATTTTTAATATACTGTAACTGTTCGTAACTAAAAAATTTTAAAAATCGTTAGTGACAATTTTTTATTATAGTCGTTTTAATTCTGAAAATTGGCCGAAATTTGTCATTTTGTATTTTTTTTTTTTTGAAAAAAAAAAATTGTAACTTACACAATTTTATTGTTTAAGAATTAAAAATTTAATGAATTATGTAAAACGAAAATTGCTATAAGTATACGAAAATTTCAAAGAAATCGGCTCAGTAGTTTTCAAGAACGTACAAGAAAAGTGTTGATAAAGTGGTGCGTCACACTATAATATAATATATTGTTCGTCAAATGGGTGCCGCGCTGGTTCCACTTCCGGAAAAAAGTTTTTTGCATTTTTTTCAAGTATTTTTTTATTTTCAAATCTTGTAATTAACATTTAACCCACATTCCACTGTCCTATCTAGCATATGAAATTTTGCATACAGCTTTGTTTAGGATGACAACACATTATGGAAAAGTCATTAAAGAGATCCCCGGGAGACTAAAATTAGGTTTTTTTTTTTCAATTTTTGTGATCACTTTTTGTAGTAGAAAAAATGCTCCAATTTTAACGTACATTGCCTCAAAAGATCGATAGTTGATCCGAGATGGTACTTTATTTGAAACGTTCATTATTTTTTGGTTCTGAGGAAAAAACGAAAACGGTCAAATTCCCAAAAGTGCTCCGTTTGACTTTAAATTTATATGTGTCATTAAAAAGGATTTAACGAGTTAACTGCTTAGTTTTCAAACTATTTTGATCAGTTTTAAGGGAGTAATAGAACTTGGGGGGAAAAAATAATTACGGGAAACGTGATTTTTCCACATCGATTTAGATTTTTTTGATTATAACATCCAAAATAAAGAATGGACCAAGCTGAAACTATTATACAATACCAAAATAGGATAGATACAGATTTGACAAGAGTATTTATTGTTAAATTTGTTTTTACCACGACGTATACTAGACAACTGAGCTCGCTCAGAATCGTATTTTCAAAGGCAATGATTTATCATTGCTTTCAGAAATTAAATAATGTATTTAAACCGCGACTTCTAAACTAGTGACCCACCCAAAGCGTAGTCGCTACCCCGTCAAACTACCCACGCAACCTAGACTGATCCCGGCGCTTACTTTTTCTAAAATTGCATTTGCATTTTTCACTGTTATGGCTATGTTACAATACTTAACTCGTAAACATAGTTTTTTTTTATAAAAAAAAACATCTTATTTGTAACACAAAATATATATATATTGAAATATTACTATTAAGTAATGTAATATCTGTTTATTAAGTTGTAAACAAACCAAATCAATATTATTGTGTTTTCAAGCTGTATAAACAATAATTAAAATATAAATAATTTAAATATGAAAAGAGGAACATAACTTTTAAAAATCATTATTCATTTTGAAAAACTATAAATTTCATTAAAACGTCAAAAACTTTTTAATGTTACAACAGAAAACACATTTCCGCTTCATGTGAATAGTGAACTTTTACGGTTCATTTTCTGTAAACTCGTAAATCAAATTACTGTTTTAATACCTTACAAACGGTATAAAGATGCCTGAAAATTTTTAAATTATATTTTGAAGTATCTACACCAACGAAAATGTAATGTTTTCATTTTTTTTTTGTAAATAAATAGCATACGTAATACGAGAAAAAGAATTCAACATTATACATTTTATGTTCAAAAACATATGTTTCGGGTGGCAATCAATTCAAGTTTGTAATTACTTTTTACGGTAAATAATTTGTTCAGATATGTAAAGAGTCCACGTCATATTGAATTACGCGAAAATTTAGTTCAATTTATTCATTGTCAATAACATTGTATTTTTCTACAAAATAATCAACACTAAATTCTGGTGAAAAAATCTTTTTTAACAAAATCATCATTATTTGGAACATGAAATTAAATTAGGTATTGTCTAAAAGGTGAATAGTGTTAAAATTTAATAAATTTTGTAAAGTATAAGAACATTCTACCCATATTATTCATAGCAAGATTTGAAAAATGTATTGTATTGTTTTTATAATTATAATTTTTTTTCTGTGAACATTTCTTTTGGATAGAAAGACTTTTTTGATATTATACCATAAAAACAAAGATATTTGACCCAAAATTGAACTGTACAACATTTCAAATCTTTTTTTTTTTATTTCATGAGTTATGATCAAAAACCAAACGAAATTTCAAAAATTTTACAAATGGCATACATTTTTTACACGTCGTTAGTGTGGTTAAACTAACATAAATAAACGCAGTTGAAATTCTTTCATTGACATTTTCACACGTTGTGAGAAAGGATAAGATTAAAAAAAAAACTCGATTTAAATAAAAGAAATTCGAATTTTTAATTTTATGAGACCATTGTTGAGTTTACCCTCACTCTAGAACAAAAAAGGTAACTTTCGAATCAATATTTAGCTTATAAATCGAATATGAACATTAAACCCATGAAACGTGGCCCAAACCTTCTCTAAATCAAAATCTCCTGCTCTAATAAGATGCCAACCATTTTTGTATTCTTTTTTAAGTTACATTTTACAATTATTTTTTCGGTCTATTTTCATTTTTATTTTTTGTAGTTGCATAAAAAAGTGTAAACAATTAATAAAAATTCCATAATATAGTAACAAAATATTTAAATGTATTTTATATTTATTGATTGTCAATTAATTTCGAGAAATTCTCTTAAGAGATATTACAATTGTTCATTCAAAACGAACGATTAAAAAACTTTATTTTGAGCCAATTAAGTAATGTCTATAATACATATATAATATTAAAAACGTATTTTAAATCGCATCATAAAACAAATTTTAATGCGTTTTTCATACACAAACACATAAAAAAAAAAAAATGCTAATAAAATTGAAGTAACACGCATAAAGAAAAACGGATTTTTCCGTTTAAAATATCTTTAATGTTCATATAAAAAAATGATTTATCTATGAAAGTGTCAATTAATAACGATTAACCCGACTAAATAAAACTACTAAAAACGCAAAATATGAAGATTTTCGAAATTTGGTAATATATATTATGCTCTATTATAAAACTTACTACCGTGTATAGACAACCGTTTTATATTACTGTTAATTGATTGACATTGTTTTTTTCAAAATTTGACTAACATTTATAATTATCGCTTTCAGGTGGGTGTATAAATAAGAATATTTCAAGTTAGACACTTTAATTTCAGTCGGCGTTTTACGTTATTTTAAACATCATGCACATGTCACGTTGTTATTTAAACAATATATTACAAAATAAAATAATTATTATATTCAATGTATGACGCCGTACGCAATAATTAAGAACAAGAAGGAAGATTAATCGTACCATCAAACTTTGAATACACGAAAATAATGCTTATTCATTTAACATTGCGCGAATATTATTCTTAGAAATTATTGCGTCATGCGTTACGCTAATTGAACATAATTAAACAGTCTTGGGCTAGGTAATTCGACGTTTAAACCCGAAAGTAATTCATAAAGATCCTAAATTGTTAATAAATGCCGAGATGACATTTTGTCCCAAATACGAGTATTTTCACTCGTATTTTCACTGAAATTCGTAAGCGTTTTGTACGACATTTTAAATTGGCCGTTTATACAAACTCAACTTAATCGAAACATTGGTTTTTAGTTGAAAACTTAATCATAACATTTTCAAATGTGTCATAGATAAAATCTGATAACAATTGAACACGTCATTGAGAATTTTTTTAGCAATACAATGCAAATTAAGTTGCGGGATTCAAGATGATGTTTTTTTTTTCATCTAAAGTGGGTTACGAAAAACGCGTTGGTTTTTATTTTCAAATCAGACTTATTTATCAAATCTAACCTCGAGGTACTTTAACGTTTCTACAAAATTGTTTTGTTCACAATTTAAACGCGTAGTATACTAGAATGTATTTATCCGTGTCAACTGCATAAAACTTACCAGTTACACTCAAAATTTTGTTTGCTTCCGAAACATTTATTCGGTTTTTAAGCTTTCGTTTGCATTTATATTTGACATTTTATTGTTCCATAAATCGTAGTAGGAAAGTATCACACTTTGGTGGTTCATTTTATATATAGGCACGGTTTTCGGCTTCATACGTATAAAACTAAAAGAAATCTGTGAAAATCGTTTACCATAAGTATCACCTACACAAACGCTTTTTTTTACAAGTCACTAAGAACGGCCAAGTGTTTTAAGCCTAATTTGAACGTTTTTTCGAATAGTTTTTTGAAAAAATAACCGGAACTTTCTGCTGTAGCTGCCATATCTTGTCTGACTGCATTTTTCTATTGTTCTTAATCAATATGAAGCCACACCGTTCTCGGAACGGGGCTCAAAATTCGTCGTGTGCAAAACCAACATTGTGAAAACATTATTTGTTTGTAGAGCTACAAAATTTTCATTGTATATTATAGTAAGAAACATAATTTGTGTTCAAGCGTCCAAATTTTTTTACAAACGTGCAGTTAAAGTAAATCATTTTTTTTTTTTTTTTAATTATTGCACATTTATACAACAAACTAATTACTAAAAACTATTAAAAAGTGTAATTGAAAATATAACAACGCTAGGACACAGGATAAACTTCTCTAGTGTGAAAATTATAATTAGAGATATAATTATACAGGTCAAACGTGCAATCGTCAAATATTGGTTTTGTATTAGCTTTTCATCATTGTCTTGGTTCCGTATTGTATTTTTTATCAAAATTATCGACAGTTTTGGCGTTGCAACGTAAACGAATTTTTAAATAATAATCCATGTCTCGGTGAGGAAAATGTTTTTTTTTTCGCAACAAAATTTTTAATAATGACACACCCGAGCCACTCTAAAAAGAAAATATAAAATATGATTTTATTAGTTTAAGTAGAAGGAAAATGAATTCTAATTCACGCATTAAACACGGTGTAAAAAGTATAATGTTTTGCGATAATTGTAACTGTTAAACGTCAAATAGAATTTTTTTTTTTTTTTTATATAATTAGAAAAAACAAAATTTCAAGCTATACGCCGCTGCAGGTAGATCTTCTAGAATATATATATATAAATTCGTCATTTCATTTCGGTCCGGATATCGTACCCGTTCGAAGACAAAAAAACAAAAATTCTCACTGAAACTTTAGTTAAAAACGTCCGGGACGATTAAGTCGACCTTAAGCCGCGGGGCGAGGCGGATTAACACGTTCGGCTCAAACCGTCGTTCGATCGTGTCAACGGGAATTATTAAAATCGATCCGAATTTACGCGCCACGAACGTGCTCGCAAACGTACCCCGGCTAATCGTCGAGCGTTGACAATAAACTTTATACTGTCTGAAAGACATAATAATATTGTTTAAAAAAAATTAGTAAAAATAATAGTATCAACAACACACGCGATACCGCTAAGTCGGCAATCAATGGGGTTTCGAATGATTTGAAAAACAATTTTCGAGGACCCAGAAAAAAATTATACCTCAAGTATAACATTATATTTTAGTAGTAAAAAAGCAACACGCGTAGTGTAGGTGATTTAACAGAATAACTTTTATCAACTTTTAATAGCGTTGTAATATTGTATACACTTAAACGACGTATTTTGTTTCGAGTCAGTTTTTTCTCCTGAGATTTGGTACCCTTAATTGGAAAACGATATTATTATTAATGTGCGACGGTTTTCAAGTCGGTAAGGCCATTTTTCCGAACGATGAATCACATGAAGAACCGTGTGTGTAGTAAAAATTACGTTTTTTCGGCGAGCAGTTTATTTCCTCTCCACCCGTTGTCGAGGCCATCGAGAGCATCAAACCGGGCGCGTATATTTTGGGCAACGTTAAGTGTTCTGAATTTAGACAGCAGCCGTCTTGTCACGACAGCTTAAATGTCAGTTTTGAGCTGTTTTTTATTTTATTTTATAAACTTATAAAAACTGCAGTGGAAAATATAAGATTAGTCAATGGCTACTCTGAGTAGATATTCCGAGGCAATAAAAACCTGAAGAGCGCAGGTTTATTAATTTTACAGGATAACTGTCTTATACGCTCCGAAGAATGTAAAACCAACACGAACCAATTAATGAGCACGGTTTCCGATCGATCAACAGGATTGACATTTGTTAGTCAAAATATTGCAATTATTTTTGAAACATGATTCCGATCATTTAGACAGTTATATTGTGATATTGGTTTTTTACGTGCATCTAAAGCCTTATGATATAAACTTACCGTAAGTTCATAATGAACTTACAATCGATTTTAACTTACAAATGATCAAAAGTCAGAATAAGAGTAATATTTTTTCTAACACATTGCATTATAATAACTCTGCTATGTAAATAATTTAAATTTAACGATATTTTAAAGAGTTTTTTAATGATTGAACTTTTTTTTGTACTACTTTGAAAGGTTTTTTCTCGTGTTCTTTGTAGCGTAAACATAATCAAGTTTATACTGTTTCTGGGTTCTTTTTGAGTGCTATTTGAACGTTATTGATTTCTGCTCTTTTTGACGCTAGGGGTTAAGTCTTTTAAATATCGTGATCGAATTCAACATCTTTACCCCATAAACAGAGAAGAGCCAGCTGACCGTTTAAAGTTGAAAATAATGACGCTGAAAAAGGCTAGAACAAAAATATAAGCACTAGAAAAAATTTAACGAAATAAATGCTAACAATTTATTGTAAAAATAAATTATATTTTTGAGCATGTTGGGTTTATTATTTACTGGTCTGTAAGCATAAAATGGTTATCAGATGCACTAATGAGACGCGATAAATAGCTGATGAAAAATCTGACAAATTTTGAAAGAAAAAAAAAATTTTTACGTTGTTAAATAATAAATAATAATTTACTTTAATTTTTAACATTTTTAAACTGCATATTTTTATTGAAAAACTGAAAAAAATGTATAGGGCAACATAATTGAGTTACAACTATTTTTATTTACCATGTATCGACCGGCAAAATGACCAAAAAACCGAACTGTTTTTCAAAATATGAAACCGTATTTTCATAAGATAAAGAATTTTAAATAGTTAGTATCTTTACAAAATCTTGACTTCTTTTACAAAACAAAACAAATTACAAAAATACTGAAGATTAACGCCATTTATAAATTTGATAAAAAAAAAAAATACAATTACAGGAATTAAAACCAAATCATAGTCTTTAAAATTAAAACTGTTTTTATTCTTGATATAAATTACTATTTTTGCGATCGTTTAAGTCAATATAGTCGTCAGGTAAGTAAACGATCGCAATACTGATCGCGTAACGTCCATGATATTCTTTACAATACGTTCATCTAATCTGATGTTTTAAATTTTTGTTTTCCCACAGATTATTTGATCGTTCGTAACACAGTTTATCGATAACGAGTTCATATCAGATGGAATCTGCTCTAAAATAAAATAAAATGATCAAGACATACCGCCATTAGAATTTTTTTTGTTTTCTGTAATACAATTAACCGATCATTTAAAATGGTAGTACTTTTTTATTACCTTACGCTATAATGAGTTGCATAAAAAAAAAAAAAAAATTACGTTAATATCACGATCAATTTGGTATATTACAAACGACACGTACGCGTGTATCGAAATGCCGAGGAAAGCAAATCGTACAGAAAAATTAATAATTCTATTTATGTGTTCACCGCAGACAAGTGGTAGATAAATCGTCAAAAAGTGTAAAAAAAAAATGACGTTTTCGAGGGGCGATAAATTATTTCGAACCTTTTACGAATCAGTGTGTTTAAACATAAATATTTTTCCACTCTACCTGTCAGAAATACCAATTTATTTCATTCGTTGTTTTTATTGTATACTTTTTCGTTTTTTTACTTATTTTTGTCACAAAACGTTCTAATAATTGTTCAAAAATAAAATAACGAGTACACGGATAAAATCGATGAGTGCATTAAATGCAAAAAAGGAAAAACATTGACAAGATTGATGGTCGTGATTCAGTTTAAAAACGAAATAGCGTATTTTTTTCCCCCGTTCACACGATACGCGCGCTACTGCTGCAGTAGTAGTCGTTCGGAAACAACAGGAATACAACGCATTAAATTCGTATACGATAAGCAATCGACACAATTATTATGAATGTACCCCCCCCCCCCCCCCAAAAAAAAAAAAAAAATGAATAACTTTCGATTGCGCAGTAAAACATGTGTACCGCGAAAATCGTTGAAATAATGTTAAAGGATACAAATCAAAAAGTAATCATTTTTCTTCGCGTGGCAATTCAATTTAACGACGATATTTTTTCTCGCGATTGATTTCTAATAGTAGAATAAGCGTTATTCGTAAATAATCAAATGATATATGATGTAATAGCGTCAGAAATTTATGAACCGCACTCGAATGGAAAACGATTTAATGTTAGTAGTTCTAGTTGTTTACTTTTCTTTTTATTCTTTCAACAATAAAAATCGAATGGTCGACGATAGAACGCAACGTCTCAAGTAATTTAAAACCATTTATAGATCAAATCCGATCCGTACATACGAACAATTATCATTTATTATACTGTACAAGCAATGAAAATCACCAACAGAATTCATTTCACATCCAGTTATTTGTCGTTTTATTGAAATTCGAGTAATTCTAGAATAATATTTAATTCAAATACACAGAATTTTCAACGTATCAAAAAACACAAACGATAAAAGTACCGATAGTTAGAATTAACTTTTAGTTCAAATAATGCCACTACAGAAGTTAAGATTAGTATTTTTGATTGATTTAAAACCGTTCCGGCTATTATATATTTATAATAACTCGATGTTAGAGTTTTTAAAAACGTGAATTGAACGCACGAAAGGTGAATAAGTACATAATAATTTGTTACACGCAAACAAATATTAACTTTACAGTCCATCATAATATTATATAATGACAAATTACACCTCATTTATGACGTATTGAAAACACAAAAGAATTTCTAAAATTGTTTTAGTATCTCCGTCCGATAAAACAGGAGTAAATATTAAAATCGTGTTTATTTAAAAAACATAATATTATTATTCCTACGGCTAAATAAGAACTTATAGTTTTAGAAAGTCATTCTCTCCTATGTAAAGGTACTTGCTAGTTGATTGACCGTGAAAATGGAATTTTATTACTAAATAACCTATTGAAAAAACTGGTTTAATGTAAACGTTCTCACACGACTTAAAAGAGATAAAAATATTCAAATAACTATGTGTTCATAATTCATATACACTGACATAACAATATATGTATATTCTATAGGACATGGGTGTAACACCGTTTGCCTTCTGTTGTAAACAGTATACGTGATAAATAAAAATAACGTCTTTCTATAGTTTTGTATTATTATTTTTTTTTTTTTTATTCATGCACAATTATCTTATTTGCCTAGTTAAATTAAGTATTTAAAAAAACAAACATTCATTCGAATCGAATGCAAATTTTTTTTTTGGCAAGATACCTACTATGTAAACTTTCCGTATGTTTTTATTATAGGATTTTTAAAATTTTTTACTAAAAAAAATAATTATAATTAAGTACTATGTTGTGTGATTTGTGGTTAGTAACTGGCTCGGTAACTGGTTTGTGTGAATATAAGTTTTGAATAGTTCATTTTATTTTAGTAGGAACAAAAATTTACGTATAATATGACATTTGAACGCAAAGATAAATAAATATTGCAATAAAAAAAAAACAAATTCAGATTGGGCTTAATTGGCTTCATAATTTTGTACATAGAAGTACATTTATGATTTTGATGTTATCATATATTTTAATTACTTACAAAAAATAACAAATAGTAATATCAAAAATAATATTGTACAATTTATAATAATTAATGCAAACACTGGAAAATTAGGTGTTTGTTGTTTTTAATAACAAAGAAGTTATATACTTAATTGGATACGTGTTTTCCCCCAAGACGTATAACACTACTGACCTATTTCAAAATCTTTTTTTCTTTTTTTTTTAAGGCAATTATTTATCTATGATTCGAATACTGAAAATAAAATTTTAACCCACAACTTTAAAACCATTGACCTATTCAAAGAAGCAGGCCTATTCCAAAGCGTAGTCGTGACGCCAAACACCCTCTCATATGACATAGAATTCACTCTCTATTTTTTTTTTATTTTGGACTACGTTTACTATGTGTGATACTACATCATTAAAAATAGTAACCCACTCAAAGGTGTGACCTACTCACCCTACTTTACAGCATGCTATTACGTTTCCCTAATTTTTCCAGTCACGATGAGGTTATAACTTAACGTTTTCACTAAATCGTTATTATATAGATTAGATCACGCCCATAAAATTGTTGATAGAAAATAAATCTAGTTTCAACAATCTTTCACTACTGCTGATGAAAAAATAGGAGCACTCCTCATAAAGAGTTATGGCTTATATAGCACTCATAAAAAAACCTTTAATACAAAGTTACAATTTGTTTAAATAATTTTTGACGTGTAAAATTAATTTATGTATTCCATTATACAGTATGAAAATGACAAAGAAATATTCCTTATAACGTTGGTAAAATAATTATACCCGTTGTGATGATGGAACTGACGATTTGCAAAATTAGTCGTTTTTCGCACGCGGCTAAAAAATAATCAAAATATCAACAAAAAAAGTTTTAAATAAAATAAACTTTAAAACCGAAATTCTAACTTTTTTGTGATATTTTACGTTAAGATCGAAAAACACCTATTCTACACAAAAACGTGATCACAATCCTGAAAATTTCAACTTTTTTGCCTCAAAGCCTTATGAAATTTTTTTTTTTTTTTCAGAGTATTTACTCAAAAAGTAATCAAAATTCCAAAAGAAAGCTCCAAATAAAGTACCGTCTACGCGTCTGCTTTTTAAACTTTTCAGTGCTAAGACACTTTGCAAAAAAATGCTGCCTTCTAGCCGAAAAAACGTAAACAGAAAATTAAAAACACATTTTTGTTAAAACAATACGCTCAGAGTCTAAAACAGTCGATTTAAAAAAGACGAAGCCCGAAATGACAGAGCAAGCACCTAGTATCGTGTTTTATGTACTCAGTTTATTTTGAAGGAGGAAAAAAAGTTTTATTCTTTAAGTTTACATGTCATCCTAAACAAAAATTGAACAGTATATTATAAACTCTTTTATAACACAAACAATGGGTGAGAACAATAACAACATGGCCGGAATTGAATTCTACAATCTATTAGTCCCAGTACAAAACTGAAACCCACTGACTGGCACTCAGATATTTGATCATAGCAGATGAAACACAGCACTTAACTCCGACCCGTGTCATTTCATGACTGCAATATGACTATACTATATTTCAGTCGACAGATGACAATGCCACACGGGCGATACGTGTATGAAACGAAATGTTTGGCGAAAACTACTTTCTCGTTAGAAATTTGATATAAAACACATTACCGGCACTAGTCGAAATGTAATGGCACGCTCTACTCAAAACTTAATGACAAAAATATAATCGACGGAAACGAAACTGATAGAGTGTAAGAAAATTATCTTTACTTTTGGCGATTGTAAGCAGTGATTGACTGGGAAATACATTTACCCCCAAAAAAAAAAAACCGTACGTGGTCGAAAACGCTTCAGTTTTTTAAGTTACAAAACAAATAAATTCCGGACTTCCTAAATGTATTTCAAAGAATTAATGTGATGTTAGTTTACAAGAGCAATAAGTTTCAACAGAATATGATTTAACAAGAGTAGAGAAAAGAATAAGAGGAATGAATTTTAATGGTGGACTAGTTCTAGGAGTTCGAACGATAAACCTCTTTATCAGCGCGGATGACATATCATTATAAGAAAATGACGAGGAAGAGGTGAAACGATTGTGCGAGGAATCCTTGACTGTGGCAGAAAAAAAACAGATGTTATATCATGTTAACGAAGAAAAAACGGAAAACATGATGATAAGTCATCGAGATAGGAAATATCAGCGAGGATGAAGGAAGTCACATAAATATAAAAATTAAAAGGTGACATATCACTGAGTAATTGGATCACGTTCCAACGAGAGACGACGATTCAAAAATGTAAATAGGACATTAACTGTACTAGAATGCAAAAGGAAGATTAGTGTTTTTTTTTTTTTGGATTCGGGAAAATATTGAGAAGCTGTAAAAAGCTGTAGCGGTTAAGCTGAACAATACTAAAAGTGTAAGAACGAAGAATGCTCAGAAGAGAATAGCAAAAACAACATAATCATGATGAACTCAAAGAATCGTTTCAAAATCCGGATTCTGCAAATAGATTAGAAAAAAACGACAAGAACTGGCCAGGCGTGGCAAAAAATAATAGGTTCAGCAGTTAAAATCACTTAACGGTTAGGTCAGGTCACTACAACCGAAAAATAACCAACCGTGAATATGTGTTGTCAAGTGTCGGAGCCAAACGAATGAAAAACGATTGGAATATGGTAATCGAAATCAAAATACTAACAATTTTCAACTTTCGTGCTCAAAACGAACAAAACTTTTGCGCAGTTCAACGACACTGTTAAAACTTTAGCCGGCAGAATACTCAGACGTGGATCTGGGAAACGCAAATGGGAAGGGGTTAAACCTTTTGGATTGAAAAATATGACAACAAACTTTGCTTATATTTTAACCACTAAATCGAATTTCATCGTCGCAACATTAAAACAAAAAAAAATATTTAAGTACCACCTCAATGGAAACGACTTGTGAAATTGAAGTTTGAACTAAATATGTATTGCATAATAGACATAGATATCATATGACAGTATAATTTAGTTAAAATTTTGATTTGTCATATTAATAGACATTTTTATTGCCCGACTTACAGATTTTTAGATACATGTATCGAATTTTTTCGGTTGATGTTAATCGAGGCGTTATTTTATGTCATATTTGCCAATGTGTTACGAAAATAAGATAATTGAAATCTTTTTTTTTATTTCGTATCCGCCGTGTTGATTCCATTTAACGTGTTGCTTTTAATTTTTTATTTCAACGGCCTCTTTCAGCCATACGTCTCATCATAAAAAATGTTTTTCATTTTCATAGTATTTTATTTGTCATCCCGATTATTCTGTTAACTTTTTCTCATCAAATACGCACACGTTAAAGAAATTAATAAAATTATCAAAAAAAATTTAATAAAAAAAAATATATATATTATAAAAACCAAAATCAAAACTTAACGTAAACATCGGAGCCACCCGCAGCTACTCGTAAAAGTAATGTCAAAATGTCAAAATTTTAAGCCGCTTTCCGAAAATGTTCAAAAACCTTTTTGATCTTTGGGCCACAACTCAAAAAATAATCCGAATTTCAAAAAACGCTTCAGCTCCGCGGCTACTTCCGCTTTCCAAAGTAGTTATGACATTTTGCTGCAATCGGACGTTCCCTGTGCCTGGGTAAACGTGATGAGAGAAAAAAAAAATATTGTTTTGATATTACACTCGCGGTACGATCAAATAAAATAAAGCTGTATAATAATCGTCAGCATGTTTTTCGGTTGTTTTCAAAAACTAATACATAAAGAATCTGGTACGAACATGTAGCGATTCCGTTTTGAACAACTCAAAACACGGCTGAAGGAACGGGCCGGAGCCACTTGGCCCTCCTCACGGATCCGCACCTAATGGCGCGGTAAAAAACGATTGAGAGATTTTTTCTCACTTTGGATATTCCGAGTATGTCGTTGTAACAGTGTCTATTACGTACTCGGAAAATACGAAGAAGGAAATAAAACTGTTACACGGGGCTCGTTACCGTGCTACGCTTGGTAATTCTCTTTGGCCTCACCAAACGAACGTCGAAAATGTATGGTTTCAACGAGACGGCGCAACTTGTCACACTTCAAGAGTGGCACGTGGAAAGTTCCCGGACAGACTAATCTCGTCGCGCGGAGACCAAAACCACTCGCCTCGATCTCTTGCGACTTGACGCCGTGTGCGAACTTAAGCGATAAATTCGTCGTGTTCTCGACGAACTTGACGGGGCGACGTGTGATCGTAAATTTCACGGAAAGAACAAACGCCCGTAGGGGTCGTGTGCCCGACACTGTTTTTTTCGTCGTCAAACCTAAACTTCTCCCGGAGAGAATATTGTACAGCTGCTGCTGCATACGTTTCGTCAAATGCATTTTTATTTTATCGCGGATTCCGGCGTTCTTCGTCAGACGAGTACAATCGACTGCAGATCCTCTCGCCTAATAACGCCACGCGCACTTACCGCATATTTCGTGCAGCTCGAACGCCTTCAACGGGCCGTCGGTGGACGAACAGTTCCCGTTCCGGTACAGGATGGTTATGTTCCAGCCGGGCAGCGGGCCGTCGGGCTGCGAGATCGCCTTGGCCGCCAGGTCCACGGACGGCATGATGGCGCCCATCGACTCGTCCGTCTTGGACATCCTGAGCGGCGCGATCACGCCGAACCGCACGACGCCCGGCACCGCGGTGTTCGCCCCGTGGACGACCGCGGACGCGGCCGCGGCGACCGCGACGATCGCCGCCAGCATCCGCCGCGTCGTCCGTGCCGTGACCATGTTTTTTTTTGTTTTTCGAATTATCTATTCGATCGATCGCCGATGGTTGCGGCCGCCGGTGGCCGGGCGCCGGCGATCGTCGCTCCGTTGTCGCCCTCGACGCATGACTATACTGTCGTCGCAGTCGTCCGCTGCGGAACCACCGTTGAGAACCCTGGAAGAAAAAAACGTAAACTTACGGGACGCCGTTAACGCCGTCGGTAATAGTTTCCCGGAAAAATCACGGAGGGTAGGGGCACAAACGTATCCTGGAACCTACGCCACAGTTATCCGCGGGGAGGGTACGGTTGTCCTAGGATACGCGTACCGCCATAATTTTACCGGGAGGGTGTTTAACCGAGGGGTGTGTGTCCGTCCCAAACAAATGTCGAGGGGTACACATATCCAAGCGTATTGTTACCAGGGTGAGGGGGACGATATTATCTCAGAGTGTTCGTACCCCCGGTGAGGTTGTACCGTTGACGTTAGCACCCCCCGTAGGAGTGGGTGACATTATCCTAGGACAATCGTGCCGGGGGTCACGAATAGGATACCCCTTTGATGGTATACTCAGCAGGTGGATTACAGCCGCGACACGCCTTTCAACCTTTACTTTCGTGCACACAGGTCCGAGTTGAGGCCACCCTGTTTGATGTTTCCGTGAGCGACGTTACGAAAATTTCTCGATTCTCAGCGGGCTCTGCGGCGAGTCGATCGAACGAATTCTACAATCTCGCGTTTTTGATTTCGATTTGATTTTGTTTGCGACTTTTGTCGGCGGATTAAAAGACGAGACGACGTCGAGTCGAACAACGTTGGTTCGCTCCGTCCTAACGACGTGTAAAAGTTTCATTCGGGGCATTTCCAAAGTATGTACCGTTTTTGGTTGATACCTCAAAAAGGAATAAAAACTCAAACAAAGTTCTAAACGAAGAACGATTTTACTTTTTCGTTATAACACGTGTGTTTTTATACCGGAGCACTACTTCTACCCGGAAAAAATAATCAGTGAAACGAACATTTCATCAAGTCGTTTCGAGCGTGTTTTTCGAATTTTCTTTGAAGTTTTTAAACACGTCCGAGATTCGAAAAAAACAATCAAACATTTGAAAACGCTTCAATCAATTTTTCAAAGCGTCAAACTTAAATTTTAACCATTTCATTAACCCAAAAATATTTTGACAGAGAAGATAATTTACATCATTGTCAATACATTCTACGAATTCAGAATCTAAAATCATACCGGGAATCGATTATAATGGTATGCCGAGTAAAACGCAGTGGCGCGTTTAGGATACGGTTGCCCTTGGTTGATTACATTCTATGAGTGGCTGCCCATTGTTCACTTTAGTTAGTCTATTCTCAGTTTAAGAACACACATCATGTCTTTTTTGCGAATATCTTTGGAAACACTAAATTTTCGTGGAAACTTTACGACTATTGTGATGTTTTTGTAAAATTTCAATCCTATTTACGGTGAAATATATGTGAAATGTCTACATATTATATACACTGTTCACATTTCCGTTTAGTTTTTACGCCGGTGTTCTGAATCGTCTATTAATTGATTTTTTTTTTTATAACTGGGCACCGTAAACCGGACAGAAAATTGTATTCTCACTGCATATTGATAGTCCAAGATTTATAGGTTGTATTTGATTGAAATTACAAATTGATATTGAGCACAAACGAAGTACACAGAACGTGTTGAGACACTAAAATCGTCAAACTTTTATTGATTCAATATCCATTTTTAAACAAAATAACGTAATAACTTTGAAAACATCGTCGAAAAAAAAAAAAATAAGGGATTCCAAATGACGGTCAATAACAATTATTCATATTCGTTGGTAATACTTAAAATATAGAATGTTCCAAAAAAAAAACAAACAAACTTTTTAAGACATCGAGTTTATAATTGAAAATATTTAAAACTTTTGAGATCAATCACTGTCACAGAGACTGGGAAAAAAAAACTGAAATCGAAATTTCATTAACATAAAAAGTATCAAGCGAAATACATCAGACAGAGAAGCAGTGACAACTAATCATAGTCCAGTACTCCAGTGTAAACAATTTGTTTGACGAACCGCAAACGTAGGTAATCAGTCCGATTCTAGCACACAATGGATTATTCAAACAGTTTTAAGAGTTTTAATAGATCCTTAGTGCGAAAGATTATCTTGTGTTCTATTACAAACACAACGCGACACGGGCATTAAATGGCAATTTAAATGTTTTAATAAACAATCGGGTATACATTTCAAACGACACCCACGGGTGATTGTGACCGAATGAAAACGTTATAAAGCTGTTTTTGAAACTGACCGCGACGGCTTCGGGACGTTTTCACAAACAAAAGGCAAAAGTCGTTTTCATTAAAACATATTATCCGCTTACGATTATTCGCAGTCGATTATTTTACGAACACGTTACAATAACTCAAACACGGCGAAGACTTTTTTCTAAATTTTTTACGCTCACGCCATCGACATGTTATAGAAAAAAATGAAAATACATTTTTACATATCTGTTCCAAACGACGATCAATAGGTGTTACGTGAAACTGTGAAAGACAAAGTCAAGGTCAAGGTGAGTTGTCTCTGATACGGCCACTCGACTAACAGTTGACGAACGAAGCGTGTGACTGTCGACGGTGACCCACAAGGCTGTCTGCGAGTGTTTGTTGACGACACACAATGTCGGCTATATATATTGAGTTTTCTTTAACGCTTTTGGTCCACAGAACTATCGAAACGTCAGAAAACGTCTAATTCTTTCTCAACGCAAACGTCGCACGGTAGTATTCCTTATTTACCTTGATTTCCGTGACGTTTCGTTTCACACTTTACGTACGAGAACTAAAATTTTAGGACAAACCTTTGCCGGTAATGTAACCGGAATTTTTTTATTTTTCTTTGCAAGCCGCCATTCAGGCAGCTTAGACCGAACCTCCTCACCATCTTTCCCGAGTCTTCCCCTCTGTTGGATTCGTCAACAAATCTAATAAGTCCCTATCCATCCGCAGCTTCCGGAGTTCGTCACGTTTCCGTTTTCCGGATAAGGTCTTTATCGCCACATTTTTTTTTACAATTTTTCCGTCTGCTCGTTACATGTGCCCGGCGCATTCGAGCTTTTTGGCATACAACATATTTTCGATACTCGGCTTACCGTATAAACTTTCCGATTCCTCGTTTTTTTCCCCTTTGTCGGTTCTTAACACTTTCAAAATATTAGTAACTAGTATTCCTCACTGTTGACCGTGTTTCGCATACATAAAAATTGGTCTTACACAGCAATACTGTGAAGTTTATCTTTCGTTTTTCACGACTATATTTTAGAGCTAAGCGTTTTACTCATTGCATATTATTTCTATGGTGTTCCTGGATACTTATAATCTGCCACTTGTTCGAACACGAAATGCACAAATTTTCAGTTTGCCACTTCCTTCTTGACTTCGCGACGTAATAAAAATTAATCATATTTTTCAAATTGGCTTCATTTACGATTAATCAAATTTTTTTGCTAGCTAAAATTAGTTTTCCCATGGTTTTTACAACCTTGAATTTGGCTCTAGAAGTTCCGTTTTGCGCTTTAGAATTATTGACATTTGTTTCTATTGTTTTACATCAACCTAACCTAACCGTATGTTACGGACAAGGAATGAAAATGGTTTTGGTATCGTTCTCATCTAACAACTATGCAAAAAATGTTAATATATTCCGTAAATCAACAAAATTACAAAACGCGTATCAAAAGACTATGACGTAAACCCGTTATGTTCTTGGTGATTAAATTTTATACTAATCAAAAGTGTGAGATTTCCAATTTTAGATACCAGCATATCCCTTTTTTGACACTCAAAAAAAGTAATACTGAAAGAAGCATTAAATTCTTCAACTTAAATATCGGTATCCAATCATTTACTCCAAAATATATTTTTAACACGTTTGAGAACAATGTACAAAAGTGAAAAGTGTAGTATTCACTATTCAAGATAATTATAATATACTCACTCATAAATTTTGATAGCTTCATAACTTTCTAAAAAAAATCAATTTAAAAATTTAAAGTATTTTACAATTCAAAATATGAAATAATAGTTGTCGAAAACAGAACGATTTTGAATATTTCCAAAAATCTGTGCGAGTGATGATATTCCGTCAACCATCTCGATTGTTAAATTTAAAACGGAATTAAAAATGTGTTTAATGTTTTAATAGAATTTCAGTGAAAAAATATAGTGTATGCACAAACGTGCATCTCAAGTGTACCTCAACAGCCCTCTCCAACTTAATTTTGTTTTAGTTTTTCATTATGTAAACAAGCAATTGCTTCGATTCACGTGCGCTGACTATCAAGTTTAGAAATCGTCTGTCCGTAAAAATTCGGAGATAATTCAATGTACATAACCATGACTAAAACTTTTATAAATAGTATTGTTCGATCTTAAAATAATGTATCAGCTGTTGCAGTATGAATGAAAGTAAAACATCGTCATATTCTTTTATCTGCAATTGTTTGCAAACGTACAAACCACCAGACGTTTCCCAAAAACGTACAGTGTTTGTAGTTATTCGTCACCAAGCAACGTATAACACAGCTATAACTTATCGTAACTTGCCATCACGAGGATAAGCGATCTATGATTCTGATAAAAAAAAATAATAATAAAATTCAATAAATGGGGTTTAAGTGTACGGACAGAAAAGTTCTGAAAAACAAAATTCAATCCGTTATTTAGCAGAGAAGTAAAAATAAAATAATAAAACATATAATAGACACTAAAATAGTATTACTGTAACTTATGTTATTATACCTAAGCAAATTCGGTGAAAGTAATCATGGCCAAATATATTTAGCCATGAGAGTAATACTCTACGATTTGGGTTGAAATAAATACTAATTAGGTACGGTTGACAAATAAAAAAAAAACCATCTTGAGTTCTTAAAAAGTAATGTTATCAACAAAAAAAAAAAAAACACTTAGTCTAATTTCATGTAAAAAGCAATTACGATAAAAAAAACCTTCGTATAATTATTCAATCTTTAATCACTGTAAGATCGTAACATCATGAATAATTTAACTAAATGGATGAAACATTTTTTTTTTTTTCATTTTTTCACTCATTCAATGCAGTTTGTAATTAAAAACGTCTAGTATTACACCAGAACGAGTTTCAAATTGGATAAAATACAATAGAACGTCATCGTACTAAAAATTTTACCACATTATTAAATATTTTATTTTATAGCGCACGAAAATAAATAACAAGAGTACGCGTTGGCAATAACTTTGAAATGCAATTATTTATACCCAAATCGTCAACACATTAATACTAGTAGATATGCACAACTGTACTGATTAAATCGGATCTTAAATAATTTAGTAAAAATATGTTAAAAATATGTTTTAATACAACGAGTGTACTACGTTGAAGTATTACGACAAAACACCATACAAAAGTAATGTACTTATATACCACCTTATAAAAGTTTTTTAAAGGTATTTATTATCTTTAACCTTTTTTTTTTTTTTTATGATCCAATAAAATGAAAATTTGTTTCGTGTGCTTAATTTTATTTATACACGTGATATATTACAAACGTGTTAAAATGTTTATTTACTAGCAATAATTCACACTATTTTCCCGATGAATGCCATTAAAGTTGGTACGCCCGAAGCCAGTACCCTTTTTCAACACAAAAATATATTAAAACAAATATAAATTTCAAAAAATATTCGACTGTTGATTAAAACTAACACATTTGTGTCAACACATTCTCAAACATCCATAATAGCTAAGAGCCAATGCTCACAACTAATTGTGTTAACTGACGTTTACTACACTTATTTAATCACTTTTTGAGGGGGAAGGCTGGTACCTATTTCAAGAATTATAAATCGATTAATCAAACAACATTCACTGAATGCAAAATACAACCGAACTAATTAAAACTGCACAATAATAAATGTAGCATAGTTGCATTACTTGTAATAATTCAATATCAGGTCTTTTTAGGTACGAACCATTAACTGTTGTAATAAAAATTATTAATATCTATATCAATATTATGGTCTTCTAGAAAAGTAATAACAACATTCTTTTAGATTCTGGGCCAAGCGAGGAAGCTATATTGATTTTACAAAGATGTGTGTGTTTTTTTTTTCAACTTATTGTACTTAACTTTTTAACAAAATTTTCAATTCCAAAAAAGTTGTACCAAAAAAAAATCAAAAATAAACTCGAAAAACCGATAAAAACAACGGCAAAGGTGATTTTGATAAAATCTATTTCATTTTATGGTCATAACTTCCGTAATAATGATTTTGCAGACCTGAAAATTATACACAATGTTTATATGGACAATATACCAATTTTAAAATAATTCAATCACTTTTGAGCTAAGTATAGAACTTTGAAATATTTGAAAATTTCCATTCTTTTTTTTTTTTTTCGTCGTTTCTAATTGGAATATTCGTCTAAATGGGCTCTTTTTAACCAACATTTGAAGTATTTTGAAATCGTTCTAGTTTTATTTAAATATCCGAATACTTATGGCAGATAAAAAATATTATGAAAACTACGAAAACTTCTACAACGTTAACATTTAAATAATTCGATTTATATAAGGTGAAAGCTTACTAAAATTGTACAATTTTCGTTTCAAAAACATACAGTATTTATATGACTACAAACGAGAAATATTTTATCAAAACTTCCGACTTATATAGATTGCTGTCATAGTGCCAGATAAGAAAGACACATGAGCAAGTCGTATGTCACGGCAATAAAAAAAAAAAAAAAGAGACATATTTTACTGCACAATAGGTTTTTCTCTACTCAGAAAACAAATCATCGCATTGTAAATGTAATAAAAAGTATTGTGTGTGCAAGTGTATTTTGTTAGTGTTCAATTTTTATTAATTGCAAGTGTAATTTTATCATAGTACGTATAATTGTGTTTATTAGGATCTTTTTAAATATTAAAGAAGTCACAACGTTTCAAATTTACCGACGTAACTTTTTTTGATTGTATAATTAAAATTCATACCTATGGTTTAGATTTTTTTCATTATCTCGGTGATGATTTAACTATTTCGATGACATCATTATTATATGGTAACTATTTTAAATATAATATTTAAAAACTAAATGTATTTTTGAACAAATTTATACCAAAATATCGTTGAAAACTTGCCAGCAAATAACAATAAATGTTTATAAAGTGGTAAATTGTAAAAGAAAAGTCTAAATGTATACAATAGTTATCTTGGCACAAAATTGCTCACCTTGTAACAGAGCTTTGCAACAGAACCAACCCAAACCCGTTACACCTAAAAAACCCTTAAACACTTCAACATCCAGAACCCCTATAACCCTAAAGATTTTTTTAGAAACCACCCATATCAACTAAAAACCCGTATAAATATTCAATTTATAAACATAAACGCCACAAATTAAGTTGTAAGTAATTTTAATAATAAACAATAAACACGAACAATAATAGTTAAGAACACCTGAATATAATATAAATTTTCGTTGTATATTGGGGTGTTCAAACACCCGAATGGTTCCAACGACCAAAACCTAAAACCCGAACAAATAATTCGGGCGCAAAGCTTCGCTTTTTAATTTTAATACAAACTATTAACATAAAAGATTCAATAAAAAACGATTTCAGGACAATATTTAATATTATATATATATATATATATATATATACTTAAAAGTTTTCAATTAAAAAAAAAAAAATCATTTTGCAGAGTAGCTGTTATTAGTTAGGTTTTAATTGTTTATTAAGTATATTAAAAAAAAAAAAATACTAAAAGTAAACGTGAAAACTGAGAGGAGATTTATTTTTGTAAAATTACTTTTCTAGGATTATAAAACTATACAAAAATAATTGGTACCTAAATATTTTACTATCTTACATACTCTCATCATATAATATGTTTACAAGAAATAACAAAATCATAACATAGGATAAGCAATACCCAAATATTTGAGAATCCGAAATTCGTTTTAATCAAAATTTTGTAATAACATAATTTTATGATCATTTTTAATAGTTGTAGCGAATCACTTTCATCGAATTCGTCATTTAACTACACATTGTAATTAAATATCAAAATAAATCAATAAAAAAAAACGCATTTTTTTATTTCATAACTCTTGAAAAATTTAAATTTTCATCAATGATGGAATTCGTAATAATATAAAATATTTTAGATACACAATCTGACAGAAAGTGGATAAGAATTAATACTATCCCATTGTTGCGTTATAATTACATATTGTACTATATAAACATAAATTCGTGTAAGATATATGTATGTATACATGCATAAAACTATAAGTAAAATAATATTAACTCTAAAATACAAAACGATATTCAGATATATCAGATATTCAAAATTCAAACAATTATTTTTGCGATAAAATTTTACTGTAAAACACTATTATATATATTAAAAAGACAATATTTTACCATGGACTACAAAAAATAATAATTAGAAAAATTCTCTTACTATAGTGATTATACTCGTATATTCAGTTTGATTATAACTAATTCAACCTTAAAAAAAACACAAACGGTTAGGTAATTGTTGTTATAATAACGATTTAAAAAAAAAAACGATAAGGTCCTAAGACATAAATATTCGAAGTACTAAATATGTACCGATCGTTTGGTGCACTGAAAAAACTTGACGTTATTATTCCGATGACCACGTCGTATCAAAACAGTACTAGCTCTAACTAATCGTTTTAAACTAGCTATTGGTGTGTTTTAATTGCGATTCTAGAACGCTGGTGGACGATTTATTTTAAGAAATGAGACCAATATAATATATTTACTACCATTCTATTTTTTTATTCGTGTACAAACTATAATAATTGTATAATGTGATAATGCATAAACACATTTTTTTAACTAGTAGAGCATTTTAAACACCGAAAAATCAACATAAATTGTGAACGATAAAAAAAACTATAGTGAAAAACCTACTAAAGATTATTGAGGATCCGACTAGTTTAAAATCAGAACTAAAGAAGAAAAAATTACGAACAACTTTCGTCAGTACCATTGATTTTATAATAATCTATGGTATAATAATAATTTTACCATTAATTTTATAATTATTATTATTATAAAACCAATGCTAGAGTACGGTTAGAGGAATGTTTGTATGTACTATATCAGTATACAACTAGAAGATACGCACATTAATTGTAGCGCTTGTATTATTCAAGCGAACGGATGTCTCATTGAAATAGTAAACGCATACGAAGAAAATGAGGTAAAAGTTAGAAAATTACCTCCTGCGCTGCTGGAGACGGGGCCGTACTGTATCAGGGAATCTCTAATGAGAAGTAACGATTCAATGGGGGTATACAGTGAATACAGAAAAAAAAACGGGAATGATAGAAACCGCAAACGAACTGGGATGTCTGCAAGGGCGAGAAAATAAATGAAAAACGACTACAATAACATACAGGCAGTGTCCGATACGGAATATTATAAATAGTAACTGTAATAATTGTAATATGTTCGATAATAGCCACAATATGACGACGATTTTTCCAACTATTATCGTGTTGATATAAAAATAATGAAAATCTGGCGAATATCGTTATTTTTTACGACGGTTGTTTTCCGATTACAGCATGGCTAAAGCGTACCGTCGTGCATTTTCGACAATAGCGGCCCCGTAACGTAATGTGTACCGCGCTATTCTACGTAATAAAAAAATATACTAAACATTTTCGTTTCTATGGGACGTCCGTACAAACAGCGTTTGTTCCAAAATGATCCGCAAACAAAATATTGCGCGTTATGCTAGTTTTTCAAAAATCTATTCGAACACAATCTTCGTGACACGTGCGAGTTTTGTCGTTTTTTTCGACGTAAAAACCTAAAAGAGTTTTTTTTTAAATTACTGCGGCCACGGACGTCATTGTGTAAGTTCGTAACGCGCGAAGAGAAAAAAAACAATCATTATTCGACGTGAAAAAATCAACTAGTTTTTTATACACATACCTAAAGTGTAATGACCTTTACCAGGCCTCATTCGAACACTAGAAAAAAAACAACAACTGCACGCTGTTGTGAACGCACTATCGGGATCCGACGCGACACCGCGGTTCGAATTCGTTGAAAACTAAAAAACACAGCGATGACGACTGCATTTTGTCGTCGAAAACAACCCCGTTCTGTTTGAGCAGCAGACCGTTTTGTTTTAACAATTGCATAACCTAGGCCAACAACAAAACGTTCGGGCGAGGTTCACGTTGTTAGAGAATATTATACAGTGTATTGGAGCAGGTGAAAAGCAATAAAACATGTATAATACAGACGAGGTAGGTAGGTGTTTACATAAAAAGTGCAACAGGCAACTGTTTCACGAAACCGCGTCGTCGACGCTTCTCGAACAATAACATATAATTTACTGCATAGGGATGTGTGTGCGATTGCGTCTTTTTTTATGTTCGATCGTTGAACAAAATACGTCAAGTACAAAATCCGTAACGAATGAAACATTTTTATTGCACGACGTTTATCGGGTGTGAACGATTTTTAGTTTTCAGAGTGTACATAATATTTACGGTCGTGTTTTGGTGATCCATATAAAAAAACATATGGAAATTTTGTTATTTACATTTCCAACAAAAACTATGAAAACGGATCGCGTTTTTAATTATTCGGCTTTACGAAGCGACTACGACGTGGTCGTGACGGCTGCGATCCGCTGCGTACCAGCTACGGGAAAAGTCCAACAGTTGGACTCCAACTTATATCGTGCTTGAGCGAGGTCTATAGATAATTATCTATAAACCTTGGCGTTAATATAGATACCGAAAAAAAAAAAATTTAAATAAAAATTTTCGAAATAAACTCTTTCGACACGCGTCGTGTTATTCTAAAATTAAAACTACTATTATTTCGTAAGAATCACGATTTTATACTTTATTTTTGTTCAGTGTTTCTTAAACTTTTTGACATAGTGGAAAGCAGCAAAACGGCGGTATTTTTTTTTATGCGAAACTTAACTTTTTAAGTTTTTTTTTTTTTTTACTACGTGAATTTCCATCGAAAACGGAGCAGGAGAACGGAATATTTGATTAGCTTTTTATTACAGCGTTTAAAGAGCGTACGTTGTGTTCAAAGGGAAACGCCAGCGCGAACAAACTGACCCGCGTTAATCTTTTTTTCATCGGTTTCTGTCCGTTTTGTGCGCGATACGATTTTCTCGAGTGTTGTACGAAAGCAAAAAAAAGCGACGAACTCTCCTGCGATCTGCGCGAGGACGATAAACTGCGTGTTTCACCGTTTTCGTGAAAACACAAACGCACACTCTCGAGAGCTGCACGTTTCATAACTTTTCAAATCCCGGAATTAATGTGGTCGTCCGCGGACACACACGCGCGATTGTCACTGTAACAGCGTCCCGCGACCGACTGACACATTTTACAGATTAACATCGTTTCGTACTGTCATGACACATGCGGTGAAACGTAAACTGTGCGTTACACTGCAATTATTGTGAACGCGCGTTATCGTGCTTCGCTGACCGTTACGCGATAATAATAATACGTGCGGCAACAACAACGACGGTATTTTATTTGTTTAGCGTACGAATCACGTTAAAAAAAAAACCCCCGATCCTCGATAATTTATTACGTTTTACTCTCGTGCGAATGTCATCATAACAAAGTATCCGAAACGCGAGTGTCAAGATAAAAACAATCACCCCCGGAGCCATAAGGGTGCGATACCCGTGGTGTTACGATGCTGTTCAAACGTAGACCGACCGCGGATGTCGCGTCTGCTGCAGACTTTTAGTTAGGGGTCGGTGCGATGGCCGTGTGAAAAAAACACTCTGCGCGGGTCGTATTGGTTCCAAAGTGGCGATTTATCCGCATCGTTTAACCATTGACGATAAACCGTTAGAAGATAAAAAAAAACCATTCTGTTGGCGAGCTATCTAATCTAACAAGTCCGGGGTGAAAACAAAAAAAAATCGTGAATTACACGTACGTAAAAGAAAAGAAAAAAAATTTTAAAAATAGTGTTTTGGCGAAACCTTTTTTTTTCCGATTTTTCATAACCTATCAAACTATTTATGTACGTTTAAAAGTTTGAAAACGACGTGAAACAATTTCTCATAACGGCCATTCTGACGGCGGATTTGGCGGTTTAGCCACTTTCGTTGTTTTCGGCACACAGAAAATAATCAAAGTATCGAAGAATTTAAATAATTTAATTCAATGTCAAAATCTCAACTTTTACGTGTTATTTGACGTGGCGGTCTTTCTACCCGAAAACGTCATTACAAACTAGAAAATTTCAAATTTTTCGGCGTAAAATTTTCGATTTTTATTCTTTATTCTTGGGGTTTCACTCTAAATGTAGGCGAAATTTACAAAAGGTACCACGGAGTCCTCATATACCGGTCAGTGGAGTTCCTGATTTTAAAAAACTGAGCGTTATAAGTACCCGAAAAAAAAATATCATTATAAAAACATAAATTATGAATATATATAATAAAATTATATACACAAAAGTATAAATTTGTATAATAATGGCACCGAAAAAAGTATTCCGCGGGTTAAACGCGGGCCAGTAAGTAAAATTTGTCAAGTCCTGCGATAATTATTATAATACGCGTTCGTTATTTGTGTGACGGGTTAAATTAATAGATTCGCGAGTAAGCCCTGTAATTAGGGTGCGGAACTTTCGGAAAACTAATAAAACAGCCAAATTCCTTTGTCTCCGACGACGACGTTCATACCGTACAATTTACTATTTAGGAGACCGTGTTAATGAGAAGGACATCCAAGAAAGTGCAGCCCGCTCCTATCCCCGGGTACCTACTGCTAATTATTAATAATTAAAGTAGTTTCTTGTTTCCGCGTAAATCGGCCTTTAGAGTTTTTAAAATTTTTCCGGACCGTTTCAATGCCAACCGGCCAAAAAATTCGTAAGGGTGACTTCAAATTTTGTTGAACATTTAAATTCTAGGATGCCGTAATATTAACCACTATTTTTTCTGACATTTGCAAGTCAGTCGAAATTTCGTAATAAGTCAGCCCAAAGGCGAACGTCCCGTCGAGATGATCTCGTGAGCAGGCGACACATTTAGTGGACAACTCGTGGTAAATATATATGAATACATTTTCTTATTGTCCCTAAAATGAGTTTTTTTCCGGAAACATAATGCGAATCACGAGAGAACTTTTAAAAACATAAATTGTGATTCTTAAAATATAATTCGAAGCGATTATAATTTTTCATCAAGAATCAGATATAGTAGTAGACTCGTAGTTTGTAGAACAATAAAATATACAAAACTATAACGATATGCAATTAAGACGACGCATTTTGTCTCAAATTAGTGGCAGTACCAGTATATGATCTTAATTCTTTAGAACGATCATTGTTGGTGTTGTGCGAATGAAAAAGAATCAATAACAATCAAATTATGCGGAAAATTCTGAGTTCATAAAATTTTTTCTCAACTACATTTTGAATCCTCTGCACTAGAATTCAATAGGCAAAAATGATTATAAAAATTTAATACACGCTCACAAATTTATTGTAATACTACATTGTACTTGTATATGTTTGTTGATCATTTTGCGTGTTGTTAAAAACATGTTTCATAATATTATTAAATGATTATCATACTATATCCAATTCAAGTAGACTTAAACAGAGCACTATAACCAATATTAATAATTTAGTGTGTCACGGCAACGTATTATAATATTAGCCCCCAATTAGTTATGCGAATTGTGATTCATTGCGTACCTAATCCTTACAATACCAATTCCTCTGTAGATTTTGCATTAAACTCGAACATCGCAATATTGAATTTTAATATTCAATTTCACGTTTCATCCAAAACTGTTCAACGTTAAAAGTGTTCAAGTCAGTACGTCATATATTATAATAGCCAGCTTAAAATTATACTAGACAGCGTTTTCTACAAAATAAATAGAACAAACATTTTTGTCGGTTACTTTTATAATTTACGTACTTTTAAAAGAAAATTAAAGTCATGTTATTTATATTAATATAACATATCGCAAATATATGATATGCAAACTGCCGATCCGTGAATATTTTAAAAATTATTTGAACTTTTTTGTCCATCTCTAATAAAAATTGATTTTGTTATGACCGCGCCAACAGGTATGCGGTTTTAGATTTTGAGCAGATAGAAGAATGTTTAAAATGTTTTATTAGGAATAAATTTTTAAAAAAATTTCAAATCATATTTTTCCTTTTTCTCCAATCAGTTTATCGTAAAAACACTTACCATTAAGTACGAAACCTCAAAAGATAAGTAACTGCCCAGACTTAGTCAGTAAAATCCCTCTTTTTATATCTTCATTCGATTCTAGAAACCCTGTAATTTTTCAAAATAATTTTCACTCAAATAACTATGGGTACGCACACCTCCTACATAGGGCTGTTCCGACAGTAAATTAAATATTCTTAAGGCGCATTTAGTCTTTGATTCGTTGAACTTACATTCGTTAGTAATATTTTGTAATCCTATTCTATAGTCTATATAGTATTTGTACTTGTTTTCTTAAACTGTACTATATGCCCTTGAGGCGTTGAAATTTGTAACCAATAATAACGAACGAAAAATTATAATATAATGTTCTACTGATTGGCAAATTGATAATTTTTATTGCGATGTATATAACGTATATTAACATATATTTTCAGCGATTCGCTGTACACGAAAATAACAAAACGTGAATACAAGTAAAAGCTCGATTGTGCAGAGTATTTGCGACGTTTTATCTATTTGAACTACGCCTATTAAACAATTAGTTAGATATTGTAGTAAAAAACTATTTTCAATTCATGAAAAAAGTTAAAAATTCTTGTTATTCAGCTACTATCTAAACCTTGATACTGATATCAAATTATTTTTGTTCAATCGTTTACACTTTAGCGGAGAATAAAATACTACTAACCTAAAACATAACATTATGAAAAAAACTCGCTAATTATTAAAAATAATTAGTTTAAATGTTAAACGTCGGGCAACGTCATCAAGACATAATACTTCTTACTGTAAATACATCATCTTTGTATTTTAATAACATTTTGTCGGTACGCCGTAATGCTAACGGCGATAAAGACCATTTTGAATTTGCTCGGAGCTCTCCCGGGGGGTTTTTTTGAGATGGAAAATCGATATTACGGTCTCAGCAGCTGGCGTACCTACCTACATAATTTACAACCAACTATAAATCCGACCAGCATTATTTTTTCAACAAAAGACCCATTTCAATCCTTTTTGAGACCACAAAAAGTCAACAATGGTTCATATCATTATATAATACTGTCGGATACGAGACTTCTGATTACACTGCAGGGTTAACTTGCAAAGCACTTAAAACTGTTTTTAAATCATGCCGACAGTATGACTATATCACCTCTTACCATTGTTTTCTATATATTATTATAGAACGCCAGAACAATACTTGGCATGGAAACAATACAATTTGGCCACCATATCTCTATAACTACTCGGACAAAACACCAATCGGTAATCCTACCGTATAGTTATTGCCCAAAATATGTAAACAGTATAAAATCGTGTAAACAAAACTATATGTGCGACGGACATTTTGGAAATAAACAAATCCTTACATGATAATATGCTACTTATAACACAATATGAATGTATAATATTCTGTTAAATTTCTAAATATTATCAACAAAAAAGAAAAAAAAACGTTTAAAAAAATGCAATTTCATTATTAATGGAAAATATAATAAAGGAATAATGTATGCGTTTTGCTATTTTGGCCAGGCTGCTCGCGGTATGGTTACATATTATTACACTAAAGGGACCACATACAGTTGTGATGAGATGTGGCGATAAAACTAAATTTCAACAGTATGCCGTTTATATTGTCGAAGAAAAATGTTTACGAAAACAAAAAAGGAAAGTGTAAAAACGAAGAAAATTCTCAATTCGTAGATTGCGATTCGCTAGTTGTGACTTCAACCTAAATATTATTCTGCTTGCGGTTACGATTTCCAAAATTTCAAAAATTATCCGTCTAATTTGATTCACGTAAAAACCTCAGAAAAGCAATAAACTTTTATAAAACAATTGATGTAAAACAAAAGTGTACAGTTCATTATAACATTATGTGTATTTTAAGTGTTGCAGGTTATTTGAATACGTATTATGTATAATCGATTATATTTGTCATTTGACAAACTGCATTAGTATAACAATATCATATCATTATACGAATTCTATAAAAATATTACATTAAAACTCATAAAATATACTACACGTGTTCTAATCGACAATAGGTAATGGTACGTTAATTTTAATTAATTGCAACGAAACGTCGTATACACGCGACCGATGCAAAAGTTCCCTACATTAATATAGCACATACCAGTAATATGGTAATTTTAAAATATAAAATGTAACTAATATTTTTTTTCGATCTTCAAATGCTATTCATAATATTATACTAAATTTACACATTATTATAACTGTGTTATTTTTCATAGAAAAACACGTTTCATATTAACTGTTTACTTATTTGATGTTTGTTGTAGTTATGTCAAAACAAAAACTGATTTTATCAAACTTATGAGAATGTAGTTTAAAAAGAAAATAATAAATAACAGCATTAAAAAAGCTTGTATCTAGACAATTTACTATTATTTATAAGTTGAAAACTAAATATTTAATCCATTCGACGTACACAACAGTATTCTAAATCAATTCTAACCGATAATGATTGACTAATGTAATATGTACCACGTAATAATATGTGTATTAAAATATGTAGGTGAATATGTTCAGTTTGAAGTTAGTGAGTGTACGATAAAACGAATGCGTAAAAGAAAACGTGGTGATCTAAAAAACGATATTTTATCGTTGTATTTATATTATTTATACAACAACTATTAATTTCGGTCACTGCGTCTTATATCTATGGAAGAAATAAATTATACTATAGCCTATACGCTTACACTAGATACCTATCATGTTATTCAAAAATTATTCGTGTACATTCAGCCATGAAAGTACGATCCAATTAAAACCAGGAGTCAAATATCACATTTTGAATGTAAAATATTTACTGCGTACTTGAACATTCTTAAAACAATAATAATAATAAAATATGGTGCTACACACGGTGTAATATAACGACAATCCAATTGTAAAAATTTATTATTTATCATAAACATTGACAATAAATTTGTGTAAGTTTGGTTGGTAAAAGTTGTGAATTTCATGCGCATTTATGTTCTAACTAAGGGTTATGTTCTATAATTAATAAGTATGTAGTGAGAATCTCTAGAGTGTAAAGATGAATGTTTTTCAAAATACGAAAATTAGATAACCTGTTACATAATATGGGCGTTGTAAAATAAAATCTCACCAAAGTAAATATATCTATACAAACGAATGAAATGATTTTTCATCCAGTAAAATGTTTGACGGGTATAAAAGGTATTTCTAGAATAGAAGATTAATAAATAAAACATACATCATGATAAGACACTTTTTTGTACTACTCGAAATCACAGGAAAAAAAAATGAAAATTCGTTATGGAATTCCAATAATGGTCTCTTTAGAATCACCGCCTGTGGCGCCCATCAATAACGAACAGATTTCAACGATATTTCATTCAACCGAGAAAATCAAAGGGCTGTGACATGAAAAAAAAAAGTAAGAGTTATGGTAAAACTCAATGTTTGAGTCATCAAATCTGTCGTGAATAGAGAAACACGAATTCCAAACTATTCGAGGATAGTGGGAAATCAATTGTTTAAAATGATTTGTAACTTCCATAATATAGTTTGTCCGGTAATTTGACATCGATAAAAACTGTACCTTAAACACTACATCATACAGCGATAAGTAACACTTAAGTGTTCCCGATTCTGATACATTTTAACAATTGACTTACGCAAACATTTAAATAGATTAATCGATCAATCGATTGCTGAGTTAAAGTCAACCTTCTCGAGAAGAGTGGAATGAAATACATTACGATGTCTATAATAACTATAGTCTAAACAGACCACAATATATTCTATTACGCGCCACCCCGACTAAGGAAAATGTTACGACTTGTATTATCATTTTCTCTGTTTTTAGCAACGAGTGTGATTTCTATTAGAAAAATAAACCAAATTTAATTCAAACGATTTGTACGCCAAACTTTTATAGATTTTCACAAATTTTAACAATTCGTATTGATGTATTTGGTATATTTTTTCAAAAAAATAAACCTCTATCCGTTTCAATAACTTAACAGTAGTATTCAGTTGTGTTTAAATAATCGTGTTCACCCTATTTTAATTAATAGTGTTTTATACAATATATATATATACGACCAATTGATCTGTAACATTATTTTGATCCACTTTATACTTCGCGTATAGCATCTTCGACAGTAAGTATAGTTCATGCCTAATCAGTGTCGTAACAACAATTTTACTCTCGATAACAAACAACTCGCGAATTCGATCGATTCGTATTAATTAGTACAACGAAATAATTGTAATTAATCGATGTGACCGAAATTGGTCATCGAAAATCTACTAATGCATTTTCGATAAGAAAACAATTAAAGCTGCAAAACATAACCCGTTGAGCAGTATTGACCGTCATCAACTATAATTACTTATAAAAGATATTATGCTTTCACTCGTAGAATAATAGGTCATCCGTAAGTATTTATTTTTGTTAAAATTCAATTTTAACATTCTAATCGGTACACGTTATCTATACTTTATATTACGAATGGTTTGATTCGTCCACTAAACGGTTTATTACTGTAAGTCGCGGCATGATTAGATAGTAAAAACAACTGTTTAAAAAAATAATTATTTCCGATAAAACGCAAAAACAAGTACCGATAAGTAAGGACCTCCCTGTACCTATATGCAGTGTACTTACACTGTAGTTCGTTGTAATTTCCTAAAAAGTAGCTGTGGACACACGCCTGCACCGTCGGTCGGTGTCGGAAAGACCATATACTTTTTCAGTGCCCGCATGAACATTTCACGGAGCATTGTATTCCGATTGACTAATACCGTCGATAAAACTCATCGCGAGATCCGGTGCTCTTTTCCAAACCGAGTTCGGCCGCACTATAAATCTAGTCGATTTGATCGTGTTACACCCGTTCGTCGTTAAATAATTCAAACTTGAAATTTTACTCAACAGCTGACCAATCACGACAGCGGTTTTCGTTTTATTTCCATACTTAAAAGTGAACACCGTTGAGTAAAAATATTAATACTGGTAACAATTTGTAAACGCTTTTATCGTTCTCAAACCCACGTATAGGCGCGATTCGAGGGGAGGCTGTAAGATCTTGGCCCCCGTCGTTAGTCTTAAACGTCCCCCAGATTTTAGAAAAATACACAGAACAGGGGAAGTTATAACATAAATCAATTCACCCAACAATTTTAAATTTAGCCCTTTGAATTGCACCTATGAACCCACGACGAACAAACAAATCTTCAAATATTGTTTATAACATCTTAATGTGTGATAAATATTTTGTAAACCACACGGTCGACACATTGAAAATTCAACAAAAACAAAACGGAGTTACTAAACGGGTAATAGTCCCTCCCTTGTTGAATTAGCGATTGCGACTTTGCAGTATACAAAATGAGTAAGGTGAGAATGAGTCGATAGATTGGAAAGTTTGCAGGTTAAGTGCATTGTGTTAAATGTTTGAGCGATCATAAATGTTCGATGAATACAATAATTTTAAGTGCACTGAGTTTACTTGATAGAAATTGAGTCCACAAAAGAATGAGCTAATAAACTGTAGTGACATGAGAAAAAATAATTGATTTTACGACAAAAATATGTATTGAATTAAGAAGGGGTAAATTTGAATAATTATGTAGTAAAAATGATTGTTGTACTATAGTACCTTGCATGAGAAAATTAATTTAAACATATTACCGAGATATAATCAATTGCAAAACATTAAAAACCAACGACTGAAACGTAATAAATATAAAACGCACTAGAAAATAGATACGTTTTATAAAAATACTAAACGACTAAAAAGTTACGTCATTTTGTCATAAAGTGAAAAATTACAGATAATTTTTTTTTTATAATACGCACTTTAAAAGTACTATTTACTTCTAGTTTGAAAAAAAAAAATTGATGAAAACACCATCAATGATCATTCATATTATAACCATAAAATTCACTTTTGAACATCAGCTGCGTGTGTTTTGTAAAGTTTACATATCACATTTATGATCTAAAACTAGTTAAGTCTACTCTGTTGACCGTGTGGAAAACAAAAAACCAACTTGAAAAACATTTTTTTTCTCATACTATTTACTTCATGATTCAGGATGAAATCACATTCTTTTTTTTATTATTATTTTTATGGCTCAATATAAGTGTTGTCAACTCAAGAGAACGCGCAGTAGAAAACGGATTGCTTTTAAAAAAAACATTAGTCATAAATATAAAACCAGATATTTATTTTACAAACGTAACTATATTTTTTTTATTTTTTAGTATCTATGCCCAAAAGACTAAACACCATAAACGCAGTAAAAGAGCGTAAGGAGTTGGTAAATGTGAATGCCTCCAAAATGTTTATTTAATGAACACAAAGAAAACGAAAAAAAAACCCTTATGAAATCAGAATCGTATGGGTAGACATGAGTTATTCATAGCCTCGTAAGTTTATTCAGTGCAGTTACTGACTAGACCGGGTAAAAAACAGATAGAATCAATTGTTTTATTTATTTTTTCGTACATATACAATTGACCTTAAGTTTCCCCATTAAAATGATTATATTCTTTTATTTTTTATACTATTGTTCTTACAACACAAGTTAAATTCAAAAATAATTCTTATATTTGAAATCGTACAATTAGTTTTATAAGCATTAACTTTTTGAGATTTCCAACCATGTATGTTGGATATTGGTCTACACGCTAGAGCCGAGTTTTCAAACTCCGACAAATTATATTAATTTGCTACTTGCGATTCCAAAGTTTAGTTCAAAATAAGTGAATGTTAAGATTTATTTAACTCGGTAGACGATTTCGGTATTTTACAAATTCTCTTATCGCGTGTGTGTTATTTTGCAACTGTTTCGACGTTATTAAAATTCTTCAGACACTGAAAGCTTGTTAATTTTTTCCAACGTCAAAATTTTAAATGGTTACCTACGTAAAATAAATTATAGTGCATATACATATTTTGATTATAGGATTTTTAATACAGTTATTGAGTATAAGAGTGTCGACTTAAGATGGAAAAATTTCAAAACTTAGAAATCTGTACGGGTTAAGCGAACAAAAATTTAGAAAAGTGTGAGATTAACAAGAATTATTTTTTTTACAACAATTTTGTTTTCTGGGTTTGAATACATTTACGAGAAAATAACACTGAGCAATACCTACTTGTAGTTGATATTCAAGTCGTTATATGTTATCGCAGCCATATTCGTAAGCCCGGAAATGTGTGGCGATAAAAAGGAAATATAATAATAATAGAAATAATAATTTATAGTAACGACCAAACCTATACTTTGTACTATTAAATACTGTACCCTAAAGTTCGCACTGCTTGGATTGATGGTGTAAAATGTACAACATAATATAAAAGCGAACCATCTACTGTTCCTGCAGTTTTATCATAATTAGGGCCTGGAAGTTCATGCATTTGCATATTTTTACTGAGTTGTACAAAAAATTGCTTAAGGTAAATAAAACAATTAAAATTAATTTAATTCTATATCTTTTTTCCCTTATATTAATTATTGGTTATATAAGAAAAAAAAAACGAAAATTTTAAATGCATATTTAGCGCACATGTTAGTGTTTTTAAGTGCATATTTGCATGCATATTATGATAGTTTTTAGTGCATTAACTTCCGGGTCTCAATCATAATGTATTTATAGTATCATTGTAGAGTTCACTCAATATGGTATTACTGTATAATTGTTGAAAATTATCATAATAACAATTATTAAAGTTATATAATAGTCAAAAGTAATGATGATAATTAAAAAAATATAAAACGAGGGTCGGATCGAGAGGGGTACCTACCTAACAATGGACGACGACGTAGAGAATCGTTAAAGCAAATCGCAGAGCAAAAGCGAAATAAATTAGTCTCTTTGAAATCAAAACTAAACGCTTAAAATCTAGAGATATAAAAGACTCGGACAGTCTAATCTCACTGAGTGGTGGTGCCGGGCTGCAGTTAGAGTTTCGGTCCGCACTTTTTACAGTCTCTGTGAGCCGAAATCGAATAGGATACGTTTTAAATTTTAAATCACCGACAAAGCATTTCGTTGTCGAAGGGAACTCTCCGAGCCAATTAAATAGACAGTAACGACAATATGTCCTGTGATACAATCCAAATCAAATATTTTAACAAATGATTATTGAAAATGATACACATAATTCACTAGTCGTACAAATAACACTCGATGTTAAAACATGAACAAAAAAAATTAAGAAATTCGCCATTAGAATATGAATGCAATTTAGTATTGACTCAAAATCAAAAGTCGGTATGAAAAATTAGTACTGAACTTATTATAATATTACAGAAAAGTTTTTATTTATTTTAATCGTGTTTTTATTTCATTACTTTTCTAATAATTAACTTATAGGCACTGATTAGGAGAATTTACTATTTTTAAGTTGATTGTTAATATCAAAAAATAAAAACTTTAAATTATGTTTTAAAAATCTATATAATTACGATGTTTATGACAAAATACCAAAATTATTTTCATGAAAGTAAAATCTAGCATTGGATTCCAAAAAAAATATCTTTTCCACTAACCTTTTCCGAATACTATTTTTATTCTTTTCCTTTGCCATCCTCCCACCAAAAATTTAAGTTCGGCCATTCTTATGATCTTTCATCTCCTTTTGTCTCAATCTTTCACATACCTCACGGCTTACGCACGTACTAACAACACTCATATCATTCTCCATCAATCCAATTTTCTGTTAAAAATATCATTATTTTTACTCTTTATCCGTCAACGTTGATTTTCATAACTTCTCTTTACTGCTTTCGTTTTTTCAATCCTAATTTCACCACCAAATTATCTTAGTATATTTCCTTTCATCTTATGTGGATGTACACTCAACGCATATTGAACACTGGTGTCAAAAAAACAGTTTTTATTAATTTTATTTTTGTTTTTTGATTTTTTATAATAAAACAATATTTTTTTTTCGTGATACTGCTTGCTAAACTTACGAGGACTGATTTGGTATTCGTTTAGTTGAATAAATATTATTGTAATTAATTACAATAACAAATATTATTGGATTTGCTTTTTTTTATTCAAGTCAATCAAAACTCAATTCAACTCACCGATCATAATCAGTAGTCATTTTTAAATTGTCATATAAAAAAATATCGTTGTACTGAATTTACTGATTTATCTTTGAAAATGCGTTGCGTTTATTATTGTATTTTAATCATTTGATTATCTTTTTACACAGTTCTTTTGGTGATAGGAACATATCTTCTAATTAAAAAAATATAATATTTTCTTCTCGGCAACCGGCTGTTTACTATGAGTTCATTAACATGTTAATAATTCAAATAATAACCTACTAACTACATTGTTATTTCGTCGCTCGGTTACATCGTATGGCTATGCACCTGCACTTCACATTCGAAAAGAGAGAACGCTAACACCTGCGGAGGAGAGAGAGAGATCCAATCATTCCGAAAATTGCGACCTTTCCTTGAATTATAAAAAAAACTTGTAACTATAATTAACATGACATCGAGCATGACGCGTTCACTCAGAATTATATTACCATTACCTCATACGTTGGTTTATTTTAGATTCTGAGTGTAGCGAAGAATGCATTCGTTTCAACATGATGTGTTTTTTTTTTTTTTTATCGTTCCAAAACCACAATTACTTCTTCAAAAATTCTCCGATCTTTGCACTCATATGCAGTTATAGTAGCCCCAGTTTTTTTGCACGATACTTTGAGGTGTGACAGATTTGAGAGTTCAAAATAGAAAAATTTACTGTAAAAAAACTAAGGGAAAAACGTTAAAAATTTACCGCAAACATGTTTTCGAAATAATCGTATTGTTTTTTGCCCACTACTTCTGAAATAATAATTGAAATGTAAAGTAGGTAAGATAAAATACGAATTTCAAGAGATTTCGTTCATTTTATTTAATGTAGTTTTGATAATTTCTATTATTTTTTTTTATTTTTTTTTTTTTTGCGATAATTTAATAATATACATATATATTTATATTTTTTTCAAATACCTATGAAATTTTCGCTTTACATAATATCGATAACGGGGCAAATGGAACAATGCTTTTACATAGTTAACTCCATAAATAAATAATTATATTGTACTATTTTATCGTCATTATTATTTTGTTTTGTATTTTTTTGTGTAGATTAAAGTGAACCGGACGAGTGCATAATATTATGGTGCACTATAACTTGTTATTATTTTTGTTACAGATCCCTATCTCATCAGTAATAAGAGTAAGTAACAGTCACCTTGTCGGTGAAACTAGCCAACCGTATCGATTATAAATGGCGATAGTTTTTGTTTGAATAAATTTTAAATCATAATTTTATACTTTTTTGAAGTCGAAAACTGTTTGAACTTTTATCTTTTGTGTATGCTACTGAACCACGGAATATTTCAACTATCAACTATTCTGCAAATGAACATTTCAATATTTTATAGAATAAAATTAATGGATAATTTCATTAAATGAAAAAAAATTTTTTTTTTTTTTAAATATTACAACACACTATAATCTACCTGCGTTTAATAAGAAATATTATAGTAAATGTAGTAATAATTATTGTGCTCGTGCCAAGTGAAAACTATACAAACATACCTACGTATGACGTATGAACGTATATAAATATTATTAACATTATTAAATATAAAATAATACTATTTTAAATCATTTTTTTTGTTTCCGATGTACCGTACTATACAGTTGCTATCGTTTTATCTATAAATCTCTGACGAGATTTTTTTTGCAAGATCTTTTACGATTTTAGGTAGAACCAAACTCACGGCAACTTGAATTTTGCTATTTATTGCCTAAAAAAATGCTAATTTTCATGATTTATGTTGAATTATTATTATTTAAGCTGTTCTCTCACTTTGATGCTTAAATAACTTGTCTTTTTCCTTTTTTTGATTTTCAAATTTCTTTATCGTTTATAATACGGTGTAATTGATCACGCCTGATATATATTTGATTCGTCGGAAAAATTAGGAGCGCATTGAACGTTATCCTTACTTCATCTGTTTATCTACTACAATATCTAGTGGATAATTATCGGCGTAGAGTATAGTGTAAAAAATCATCAACCTTGAAAAAATAATTACGTCATAGATAATGAAATCATACCGGATCTCGCGGGCATTACGGTGATAAATGAAAAAAAAAATTGGTATCTATCGAAGAAGTCCTCTTGAAATTGAAATAAACTCGTTGAATCACATCAGCTTCGCTAACACAAACATCGCTCGTGAAGCTTACCAGTCAATATTAATCAAAATGGAACGTCACTAATTAAATTGATCCTAAAAAGTGTTTATAAACATCGTTAGGCGAATAAAACCTAATAATCTGTATATTGCAAGTGATCTTGAATACATCACTATTGTTTTTTAGTATGACAATCTTATAGATAACAAATTCTGACAGTAAAAACGTGTTTTTATACTAAATCTGATAAAAAAAAATCATATATTATGCAACTACACACAATATAACTTAAAAAAAAAGTCATAATGACATAACTATCTTAATAATAAGACTAGAATTTTTTTTAATGAATTTGACTTTATCAAAGTAAAAAAGAACGGCTTATTTAAAAAATTGTTTTGATCCCGTAAGAAAACATACCGAAAATAGCGATAAATTTAACATAAATGTATTAATTGTTTTCATTCACCAATAATGACTATACAGTACAGGTACATAAATTATTGATTCTTTTTTTTTTTTTTTGTAATAGATCTTTCTAAAAATATCAAACGATAACAATATGACGTTTGTACATTTATATAATGTTCGAAACATTTTTCATACGACAGTATTGTCACGAAAATGTATGAAACAAAACATTGCGGGTTTGATGGGAATGAAAAGTCGTTTTCTTTTCAACGCGCTTTTATTATTATTAAAAGGTAATGTTTGATGTTTTAACACAAAAAACATGTACACTATACATACACCAAAAAAAAAAAAAAAATTAAAGAGTTAAAAACAAAAAAAAATACCGAATTTTACATAGTTTGATAACGGGGTACTTAAAATTTGATTGTTTCTTCCGATACCCTTATAAGACTAAGTACGTTTTGAACGTGTTTTTGACGTAACGCGTGAATTCATGAATAATTATTACTAAGCTCCACTTTGCAGCGACGCTATAACTTATAACGGTAAGATTCAAAATGATAACGATCGCCAAGAAAATCCTGCTCACTTAGTATTACTAGGTTCTGGCTTAATATACTCAGAACAAACGAACGACCGGAATAATTTGTAATACAATTTGTAACTTATTTACGATGTTTACGACACAGCCGGTGGAGTGAAATAATTATTGCATTTTATTGAACAAATCGATTATGTTAAAAAACTTAAAGCATTTAAATAATTGTTATTTATTTTGACTCGACTGTAATTAATTTAAGAAGAAAAACAGAACGTTTAAAACTGTGATTCATTTATAAACTAAAAGAGTGAAATTTTCGCAAAACGAATCGTATTTATCGAATTCGCGTTTGACGATTTTTATATTTGTAACCTTAGCAAAATTTTGGAAAGGGGGAACCGTTGAAACAAACATATATAACAACGACAAGTACGACTTTTGAAAAAAGAATATAATATTGTATTGTATCGATTATGGATATATTATGCTGACTTCGTTTGCTAAGCGTCCCAATTCTAATATTTTTATTTTTATTTCTAATATTTTGGTGACCAAAGAACGTACGAAAAAAATGCGTTTCAATAGCGAATTTCTGCGAGTCGATTCGATTTTTCGATGAAACTATTGACTATAATATACTCGTATATTGGTAGCTAGATTTGGGAGCTAATTCAATCGTGCCGATAAAAGTTAACCGGTGGCGGAAAAAAGTGTTCCGTACCAACCATGTTTGACACCTATAAATAACACAATATAATATCAAACGTTATATGTTTTAAACGAGTCTATCGAACAATATGTACATATTTTGGTTTTGAAATCGTTGTTAGTATGTTATAAAATTTTCGGATGGGATTATTTCTGTGTTTATTTTGGACGGACGAGTCGGCGCAATTTTCCCGACAAAATTTTACGGCACCCGCCCGAATCGTACGCGAATTTTTACGAATTTTTTTTTAATTTTTTTAAAATGTATATCATCACGTGTAACACTATAGTATAATAACGGCGGTTAAATCGTCCGTTTGATTTACGCTTTTTTAATAACAATATCGCTCGAACACCGCTCGGCTACGATCGAATTAAACACCGCCATCCGCGTCCGTTGATTCGCGACTGCACGGTCGTTTTTCGGCTTTGATTAATAAACCGTTTTAGCGTTTTAGCGTTTTAGCGTCGAGTGTTCAACGAAAGCTCCGAAGTGCGTAGTATTGGTCAAACAAAACACGACACGTTCTTCGATCGGTCCGTCTCTCACACGATTCATCCGTCGGACGTCTCGGCTATCGTGTCGTTACAATACGTAGTAGGTACAAGGACGTGTTTCAAATATAATTATGTTGGTTCTAAACACATTTTTTTTTCGTCGACGACGATTATCGTTATCGTATCGTTCGAGATTCTTTTCCAAGGTGATGGAAGGTTTACGGTTTTTAACGGTGTCCACGTTTTTTTTCTCCGCTATTTTTACCTCCGACGGTATAATATATTATTATTGTTATCGTGAATTTGATTGGAAAAAGTCGCTTCGTGCCCCGGAACCAAAACACGACGGCCAATCATAGTCTACAGTTTTGTTCTCATTTTTGGTTTCGCTCATCGACGACGATTTCAGTGCTTGGCACAAAAGTGATTATTGTTTTTAAGATACCGGGAAAAACTTGTCGACTCGAGGGAAACGTATAGAAAAAAAAAATTAAGAATGCTCATTCGTAACATTTGTGAACGCTTCTCAAGACCACAAACTCGTGACGTGTGGTTAAAAAAAAAACGTGCGTTTTTGCGCGAATACAAAACAATAAACTTTCAATGCTCATCCGTAAGTACTGAATACGAATGAACCTTTATAGTGCTAAAAGCTTATGATACAATACCATCACACATATATATTATACAACACAACATTGTTCTAATGTGACATTTTAGATTGAAACTCATCAGTCGTAACCTGGAAAATTTAATACACCTATTTCGTTACAAAAAAAAAACTAATATAATACGAGCGATTAATAATATCCTTGTTGAAAACAACACATAAATATACATATTCTACTATTTTATCGCAAAAACTTACTTCAGAAAACTCACATTGGTTGTTAAAAAAAAAAAAAACATCTTTTTTAGACGGATAATAACTAAGCGTTGTTCGATTAATGTAGATACAATTATTTCAAAATTTAAAAGTATAAAAAAGTACATACGCTTATGCAAAAATAAGCAGTGAAACAAAATCAAAAGAAAGTTTTTATTCGCATAACGCGGTAAAGTTTTAACAGTTTGAAGTGTCAACATTAAATTGTATAATGTAGTTTAAACCGATTATTGTTTGAACAAGTCTTGATCAAGTTTGTCCGAACTGATTGTTTGATTTTTACACACCGCCTGGTTAGAGTGCGATCGACTAAATCCAATTTTATCGAACCCATTCGTTCACACGGGAAATTTAATTGCAAACGCAAACTCAATAACTGCAGGTGACAAACAGACTAGACCTAGACTCTAAAGTTTTGGTTTTGACTTTTGACAAAAGTCAAGTTGTGTGTAGGTTTGTGTAAGCATACTCATTAAAATAACAAAAGATTTACAAGATGCGTCATTGTTAAATCGTAGTCATCACAAGTCGTTCGTATACTACGTGTTTTTGTCATAAATCGTTTAAAAAATTCCTGCCACATGAAAAACCAATTTTTCTAAAACTCTTAGAGAAATTAATAATCATACGTAAAATGCGCAGTTAATTTTAAATTAAAAAAATCATATTAAAATTATAACGTACCTACTTAAAATGCTAATCAAATGTTTTACCGAAAGTAGGTACTTACATAAAATAAATTTTTGACGCGATAAACAATTGTTTTTTTTTTCTCTACCTTCTGAACACTGTACTCCGAATCGCATGTAAAACGAGCCTAAAGTATTTACTGTTTGACAATTAAAGTCACTAAGCACACTCCATACATGGTATTGTAACGTGAACTGAAATGCGCAGTTAAATTTGAACACTGTACTTATGGTTATGTATTTTACAATTTTTAACACGTTTGTAATAAATTGTATTATGTATATTAATTTTTAGAAATACAACTGCATTACAATGTTACATTGTAGGTATATTTACAATTTTACAGGAACATAATATATTTATTTATTTATTTATTTATTTTTTTCATGTTTACTAAGTGTCATACACTCACACAGTAAAATTTGATCGTATAAAACGAATCGTCTGTCATAGATAATCCCTGATTATTATTTTCTGAAAACTGTCAAAAAATGTATCGGTATTGTAATGATATGATTTTTAAGTTAAAAGAAAAAAAAAATTTTTTGGCGAGTTGTAAAAGTTTTAGTAAATTTTTAAAAAATTAATACTATATTATATAGTTATAACTATTTAAATTAAGAAGAACACTATTGATTTTGATTATATATTGCTGCACCTGACAGTTAATTGATTTATGCTGCTTAACACTTTGAACTTTTTTGATTTTATTCTTTTCCGTAGTTACCCCTTGAGAGCGACACAACAAATTGGAGTTAAACCTACTATTTTAACATTCGATTTAATTTTTAGATTTTGGGTGCAGCAAAGAACGTATTGATCTCAACATGTTGTGTTTTTTATGCGCACGTCGATACTGTAAAAACAGTAAAAATTACAGCAAGCGTATTTTCAATAAAATTTCAATGTTTATTTTTAACGTTTAAAATAAAACTTGACTCTTAAGCACATAACTTATAATATTATTAGCGATTCGTTATATAGGTACTTTATTAGACAATTAGGTACCGACTCAACTATTTTTTTATCAATCAATTGTTACGAACTGATGTAAAAATAAAATCTGATTTAACTACCCGACATTAAATTGACCGAAGACGCTTCTTTTTTATGTTCGCGTTTATGTACAAATTGATGGCAGATGCCAGATTGTGTTCATTTAAGTAGGTACGAAAGTAAACGTCAAAAACTGTTCTATGAATGACGTTGAAATTCAGAAATTAACTGGTTATTTTAAAGGTCGTACAACGACAAACATTCGATTGTATTCATCAAAAGTTTTGCCAGTCGTTATTTTTACAACTAAACTATACTATATAGGCACTATCACTAAAGTTGATAATCTTCGATTCCTTATACGGAATATAGAAACGCAAGTCATGCATTCTACCTGTATATTACCTTCTTTTTGTATAATAAAATTCAAAAAATGAACATTAAATCATCAAAATTTTTGACTACTCATAGTACCATCTGTGTACCTATCGTTAGAGGTACTGACGTTAAAAATCGGAGCATTGTTGAAGAAGTTATGGTGATAAAAATATTTAATTTTTTTAATAAAAATACACACCGCGTGTGAAAAAAATTACATTCTTCGTTTCACTAAGAATCTAAAAACGAAATCTGTGCGCTGTCGAAACGAGACGAACAAGGCGAAACACGACACTCAATAGTTGTACCGCGGTTCATCCCTTCGGCGACACTCGAAACAAACCCCTCGCCCGTTATTATATTTATCACGTTTTACCCGATCGAGGGTGAAGACGATAGTATTATTATTATTATTATTATTATTATTATCGCCATAGTAGTTTGTCTTCGTCTACCCCTTGACGCGGGTAATGCGTTTTGGTTTATTGCTCGCATAAAACCCGACGTGTTTACGCGGCACGAAACGTGTACAACAACTCTATCCGAGATTCAAAGGTGCGTTTTATCGCCGATCAAGATGGGAGCAAACCATCGAATAATATAGCGAGCAACAGGTTACGGATGGGGCGGGTGGGATTCACCTGAGTAGTGTTCACTAGCCCCAAGGGCATCCGTTATAAAAGGAATGTAAACTGATCTCTAACTATATATATATATATTATTTTAATTTAAAGGTACATTATAATTTTTGTATAAAAAACTGTAAAAAACGCGGTACGATCTGCCCTTCACCCTACTTTCCCTTCGGTCCGAGTCACTTTTAGATTCTGAGCGACGAGCGAGGAATGTATATTGTATTCACGATGATGTTTTTTTTTTTCTGTCGACAACTTTTCGGGTTCGAAAGAATGCTCAGATTTTTTATGTCAGATCTCTACTGATAGGACCCCTCCGGCGGTACTTTGGTTGAAATATCTTTTTCTAATTTTGTCTGCTTTTTGAGTAATACCTCAAAAACCAAAAACAAATTTTACTGCGAGATTTTGGAATTTTCCGGTCGGTAATGAATGACGTTTTCGTGTAGAAAGAGCGCACCGATCTTGTCTTTGAACACCACAAAAATTTGAAAATTTGGCTTTAAATTACATCTCGTTCCAAACAAATTTTTGAACATTACACATTTTGTGAGTGAAAAAAGTCCAAAAACACACAAACGTCAAATTCAAACCATTATAACCGGTGGCCATATTACGTAATACAATTTTCACACGTTATTCAAATCGATATTTTTTTTATACGTGAATACGATTTTCGGAGTTTTCAGATCATTTTTATTGTTAAATTTAGTTTTTACCAGGACGTATACTAGATAACTGAGCTCGCTCAGAATTGTTTTTTCGAAGGCAATGATTTATCATTGCTTTCAGATATTAAATAAAACGTTTGAACCACAATTCCCAAACCAATTACCCATCTAAAGCGTAATCGTTACTCCGTCAAACTACCCACGCGACCCCAGGTTTTTTTTTATTTCTTTCAATTCTCAATTCTAGTTTTTTTTCAATGCAGACATAAACGGCAATATATTAATGTCAAGTATAAATAGGCCTACGTTCTATAGATCAATATAATAAAACAAATATGAGTTAATAAATTGAGGTAACGTAATTTCATAGCGTAATTTCCGATAATTTAATACGTAAGTACATAATAAATCGGTTCCGAGTAGAATCAATGATAGTTTTTTTTTTTTTCGGTGGTTATTTGACAACCTCGTATGCACTTAACACAAGTGGGAAACAAAAAGTGATCCACCATGGTTAAAAAAAACAAAAACGTGAACTTATCGATATTTTAAAAATGTTTATCGACGGGGATTATTTTTTTTTTTTTTTTACTAACTACCTCAGAGAAAAATCAGCAAACGTTGCGGTTACTAGTGGAAAATTAACACAATATTTATATATTATGGTTTAAAAAGCTATTGTACAATCGCGTATGCACGTAGAATACCACACAGTCTTTATTTTGTCTGCAATAATGCAGTAAAACCAATTGTGGTAATTTTTTGTAATGCGGCAAAATGTATAATTAAACATTACGGTTTTCAATTACAGTTGTCCGATGGATGCAGCCTAATAGTTTTTCAGTTTTCGTTTGCTTGGCGATGCAAAACCAATTTAATTAAATAAGTATTGGAAATTGCGCTGTTGTATACATAATTAGGGCACAATATAATATTATACAATATTGTGTTTACTACCGCGTTACAAAAACATTGCTATATCATAACGTTATGCATGTTTAAGTAGGACGTTTCGTTTGAAGTAAAAAAAAAAAAAAAATTGTGATTCAAACGTATTATTTAATGTATGATAGCAATCATAAATCATTGCCTTCGAAAAAACCATTCTGAGCGAGCTTTGTTATCTAGTTAACGTCCTAGTAAAAACCAAATTTAACAATGATCTGAAAATTCTGAAAGCTGTATTCACGTATATAGAATATTAATTTAAATATAACATGTGCGTATTTCAAACCATTTTCAGGACCATTATTTGAGGAATTATTACGGTTTTAGTACAAATTGCACAACACTGCGTAATTTCATTGTTATAACCGAATCACGCCATTTTCAATACTTTTTTTATACGCTTTCAGAATCTACTGGGCGGATATTTTTGAAATATACTCATTCAGATAGAAAATGTTGTTTTACGAAACATATTTAATTTTCAAATCTTAAATAACAAATATGTGTGAGTTACGAATTTTTTGTGGAGAATAAGGTATGTCCAATTTTTGACAATTCTCCAACATTAAACGACTAAAAAAAATTTGTGACCATACATTTTTGAAATTTTATGGTACAATATATTGTATTGACGTGCTGCTAACTTCATAACTTGCATAACTACACGCACATCAACAACCCTTATATCACTTTCAATTATTTCCATCCATCTTTTCTTAGGTCTTCATCTACCTCTTTTTCCTTCAACGTTCATTTTTATAACCAACCTTACTGCTTAAGTTTCTTCTCACATAACCAATACTACATCTTACATATTTGTTTCTTATTCTATCTTCTCTTGTTACTCAACTCATTAATCTAAGCATTCTCATTTTCGCCACACTCATATTCTGTTCTATTTTCCTGTCAACCACCCAACACTCCAATCCATTCAACATGATTGGTCTCACCACACTCCTGTAGAACTTACCTTTTAACGTTATTGGAATTCTTTTATCACATAAAACACCTGAAGCCAATCTCTATTTCATCCAACCACACTTAATCCTATGTTTCACATATCTCATTAAACTCTCGTCCCTTGTTACAAAGGATCCTAGTCTGCTTCTTCTAATACGTCATCCCTAATTTCATAACTCTTCTTGTACCATCAACCTCCTGGTCTTTTCCTTCAAAATTATTCTCCATATACACTGATTTACTTCTACTCATCCCTTCCCTTTAAGAGCTAATCTCCACTCTTCCAACCTATTAACTTCTTCCAAACTTTCTCCAATCAAAATTATATAATCAGCAAACATCATACACCAGGGTACCCCATCTTGAACCTCTTTTGTAACTTCGTCCATTATTACAGAGAACGATTAAGGGCTTAAAACCGAACCCTGATACACACCTACTCTTGTTATAAAGTTAACCGTACAGAGAGAAAACATTTGAGACTTGAAACATATAATTTTCCGCGTTGTAAAATAAAATGTAGGTGTAGTGGGTCCATTGACGTTTGAAACGATTGAATAATACATCTAGCTTTTTCAAGACTATATATTATTATCAACAGAATAATTATTGTGATAACAGCTGGTTTTCAGTCATGGTTTTTGTGTTATTTGTTTTTATTATTTTATAGGATATATATAAGATAAAGAATCGAGTTTCCGTTACACTAACAAAACACGTTTTTGCATAGTAATAAATCAAAAAAAACCGTTTATTTTATCTTTTTATTGTGTCAGAAAATTATTCATAGTATTAAATTGAAATTTAAAAAAGCAATATTGTGGTGAAAAAAATGTATTTTTCTAACAAAACTAGTTATTTTGGTAAGCAAATATTCATCATTGCTTTCAAATGTAGTGTAAAACGTCCATATATAATATTTTAAATCTACGAAAACAGTGACCTCAGCTACAACACACCACTGTTTTTTATATTACGTTACTTGGTTAAATATTTAAATACTAAAATACCTTTGTATGGTATTAATTTGACATTGACACTACATTGACGTACAGAATACTTTAATTTAAAATGGTAATTTTGATATTTTCTGTAATTTTATAAATTTATTGCGAAAAAAAAACAATGAAATGATTAATTGAAAACCACAGTTGCGATGTTTTTGTATGATGTCGTATGCGTGTCACTATTGCAGTGCGAAACGATTTAATTACTAGTTTAATTATGCTTTATTTTCCTTGTTCATTATTTGTTTAATTTTATCAATTTTACCTATACTATTCTATCTCAAATATGTCATGTGCACAAATAAAATAAGTGTGAAATGAAATTAAATCATAAAAATTCATACAATTTTCTCCAGACGTACAGGTACATACGGAATTTCGTTATTGATCCGATGATTATATTTTGTTAAATCTATAGGTGTAATTTCACTCACGTTAATAAATAATAAATACATAGGTACAACATAAAAAAATTTACTCGATATCATTTTTGCATTACAATAATATAGTTATTTTCAACCTGAAGCCCACTTGTTGTGCGGAGAGCCAAACAACGGTTTTATAGATAGCGTTACGAGTATTTATTTTGTATTTTTTTTTATACAATTTTTTTCCATCGTGCATACATAAATAAATTACTATAAATATGACTACAAACATTCATATAATCGCGTGATAAGTACAAACGTTAGCTGGCTATTCCCTCCAAAAAAAAAAAAACCCGCTTTAAATGATTCTATTTATTCAAAGTAGTATTATAATAATATACTGTTCAAAAAATGTTAATTTGTATTGTACCGACCGTATATTATTATTGTGTATTGTGTATTACACAGCTGTCTGCTAAAACGTTGAGTATTATATATTCTTCATTCTATATCTGCAGTGTCTGTATCATAATATTTTAAAGTTCCCTAACAAATTCATAGTGTTAATTTGACTATCACGTTTTATGTTAAAATCTAAGATAGCGTATGAGGTATGTACCACATTATTCATATTGATGCTATCGGATTGCGCAACCTTGATTATCTACGAGCTCGTTCAATGTAGTAATGGTTTGTTTTTTTATTATTTTTCATTTAACTATGCGTATATTATAAAATCAACAGAGATTTAACCGTGTAAGTTATTATTTTAAACTATGTTTAGTTAATAAGAATAAAAATCAACTACTATTAAATGATATCAACGTCGAGTTGTACGAATAAAGTTGTTTCTCAGCAGAAAATAGTACAAATGACACAACTATAATAATATATCAAGTACAACACAATCCCGGTCAGCATTATAATATGATTTAATGAGATGTAGAAAAAATTTAAAAACATATTAAATGCGACAAAAATTTGTGAGTATTAATGATTATCTACAAGTTCGTCTGATGATACGACATTTTAAATACCGTCATGGCTGGTAGCGGTGTAGTTCTTGTCAAAAGTATTAGAAGAAAATTTCAATTTTAAAAAAGGCATTCGACTATAATCTCAATCAGTCGTGTACAATCGTGTATTTTCCAAACGATATTATTATTAATTATTGTCTTAAAAAAAAAAAAAAAAAAAGATTTGGAAATATGTTACGTAATCATATTTCTACGTTTTTTTCAGCGAAAAAATTTTGAACATCACTAAATAGACCACAATGTCCTGATCCACCCATATGTTTGTCAAAATGTAAAACATAAAAAACATCTGTAAGTTGAACAGTCGCAGATAAAACTCACAAAAAACTGTCATAAATGTTCCTATTTACTATACCTATCAAGAGATTTTCTGTACATAAAAATTCAATAAAATATTGATACAAAACAAAAGTCTGTTCAGAGTTTGTGTCACGAGTTTTAGATCTGTTCGAATTTCAATTGCGCATTTTAATCGTAATGTGTGTACACTGTACTTGTATAAAAATTTCAGTTTAAAATATAAATATTTTTTGAAAAATCAAATTCACGTGTGACCAATAAAATATAATTGTGGTCTGCAGTGGCTGATAAATATAATTTATTATATTATAAGTACCAGACGAACATATTATGATTTTACATTATACTATTATCCTTACAATAAAGATGTTTAAAACATAGTCGAGAATAAAAATATATAAGTGGGTAGGTCCACTTAAGCTGTTTGAAACATAAGAATAAACGCATTGAGGAACTACACTACACTACACTACGTATTAATGTATTTAAACCGATTTGCTAATTAAATTACTTCGAATCGTATATAAAATGTAAATTATATACCTATAAATAATATTGTAGCACCGACATGGCATGACACGCATACAAATCATTATGAATAATAGACCAATACATTATTCATTACTTTCTATTGGTGTTTCACAACAAAGTTCAGTTTGCATATTTGATTTTGTTTTCAATTAATAATTCTAGTAGAATTTAATGTTGTATACACCGATTCACCGTTAAATTTTGAAATCTACTGCAAGCGTTTCAAACAAAATATCTCGAAATAATAACATAATATAGCTTATAAGCACCATTTTTTGTCCAAACAAAATATCTACTTCAAACACATTATAGTGGATAAAATATTACCTAGGTGTATAATAAGACACAACTTCCACATGTCATGAGGTTTTTACATATTCTACATTTTAAAATAGTATTTATTCGTTGAAATAACAATGCCGAATTTAAGTAATAAATATATTTTATAAATAATATAAAATAATATCTTCAGCTCAGTAAAACGAATCGATTCTTACGCTGGTATAACATCACAAAGGATTCTATGTGTTAAATTAGCAACATGTAGCGTACTAGAAATACTAAAGAATATAAACTACTACGTAATATGACGTTATAAACATTTTATTCTTAAAACAGTTTTATATTGATTCGTATTTTCAAACAATATTAAGAGAAAAACTGCTGATAATTTTTTGAACTCTTTAATTTATGAGTCGGAGTGTTTAATAAATTTACATCACTGTAATACCGTATTATTTTGACCTACCCTGAGATTTTAATTACAATTTTAAATATTTAGATTACATTCCCCTCGACAACAACGATACCATTTGAGTACACAATATTCTATTACAATATTTTATTTACAGACACATACAAGATTTCCATTGTTTTTTAGTAATACATACACATTGTGTGACTAGGTAATGCGGCGTTTAGAATTAACTCAAGAATTAACTCATTTAATCCACAACCGTGTTTAGAACACAATTTATTATTTTTTATAGTAAGTAATAGAGAAGTTTTTTTTTGTAACAGTCTTATAATACATTATTTTTAATAGATTGGTAAAAAAAACAATTTTTAAAATATATATTCTAGACACAAAATTAACGTTTGCAAACAAAGTAATAACACATTAAAAACAATCAGAGTATGAAATAGTTACAAATAATATTTCGTATCTTGGCAAACATAAGTAAAGCATAGTTCAAGTCTACTTTTAGGGTGAAATGTGAATATATTTAAAGAGTGCAATAATAAAAACAATATTATACGATGATGGTCTTGAGAGGTCAAAATAATACAATTGGGTCAATAATATACTACTTTTTCGCATTTTAGCATAAGTTCAAAGTTAGCAATTCAAAGAATGACAAAACAAAGGAATCGTTTTGAAGTACACCCCATTTTCACATAACCAAAAGTACAACAGAAACTTTCCTATTAATGCAAAATAATAGTGTTGGAAGAAAGAATGCAGCAAAATTTTTAAAATTTATGTATTACTGTTACATTCCAGGAATAAGTTTGAAGTATAGATTGAAAAAAAATCTAGTGTATTATTATATTATAAAGTTAAACACTTTGCAAAAAAAAAAAATTATAAGTATCAAATAAACACGGAAAAATAAAACATAAAATCTAATTAATTTCGCAGTATAATTTATTATAAAAAATCAATTAATTTTTTTGAATTTAATTAACTAAGCCGTGTAATCTATTTTTTTTTTTTTTTTTTTGAACAGATAATAATAGACCTCACTTAATGAGACTCATATAGTTTTATAGTTTATACCGGTGTTCGTAAACAATTATAGTGGTTTTATAATTTTTATTTTATCAGGCCTTTTTAACAGTTCTGGCAGTGTATTACGAAGTACGATCGTACAATGGAATATAAATTATAAATCATAGATAGGTAATTAATAAAAACCAAAAAAAAAATTACTTTTTAATATTTTTCGACACAACATAAAAAAAAAAAAAAATAGTTTAACATTCTTTGTGATGCGTATAAATTTGAAGTAAATAAACGCACTCCAGAAAAAACCACCTATATTGACGATAAAAAAAAACAAAAACATTTGTTATCGTATATTTTGATGTTCGTAGGTACAAAGAAATATTTGACAACTTTAAATTTTGTTACCATAAATCCAAAACTGAAATAATTTTTTAATATTTTAAAAATGTATACACACAAAAATTTAACGAAATAAGTAAAAAACCTCGAAAACAAATGATAATGGTGTCTCTTTGTAACATCAATCCACTCCTTGAATGATTCGCCAGAATCAGTAGCGGCTATCTAAACATTTTTATAGGAGCACTAAGCATTTCAAATTGACCACCACACCGGCAAACGCCTTTACATTAAAAAGGACCAAATTTGTTTTGACCAATTTTTTAAAAATTTAAGAAGGTGCTTAAGCACCATCTTAACTGCAGTGGGACAGCCGCCACTGAACGTAATTATTATTGTTAGAACAAACTGAACGTTGCCAACTTTTGAATTTAACTCGCTTTATATTTACGTTTTGCTACACGTGTTGAACTATTTTTCGGTAATTTTTCCTCCATCTCGTGTAATTCACTCTGCAGCTTGTCAGTAGACAAAAAAACCACGATTTTTCTATTTCTCGCCACGTCGTGTTCCCCGCATATTATAATGCAAGTTTGTTCGCTGAATATTCAACTTCGTACAAAAATATAATTCTGGCCATTTTTCACTGTATATACGAATTAAAATAACAGATTATTGCTTTGTATTCTGCAAGATCCTTCAAATCTTTATTGTTGCATTAAATTTCACTTTTATAGCCTTCTCGCGTAGATCGATGTATGAACGTTTTATTTTTCAAATTATTCCAAAGGACATAAAGTTGAAAGAACGGATAAGCCATAATAAAAACTCACGAATGAATTATTTTTATTTTTATTTTATTCAAGTGATTTTAAGAATAGATAGTTTGAACCCATAAAACCCTATCAAGTAAAAGACACTAAAAATGTTATCAAATAGGAAACATAACTGAAAGTTATAATATCCATCCATAGTTGATTGTGCGTAAATAGATTTTTTTTTATATACTGTCTAGTTTATTGGTAGAAGTTTATTTGAGTATTATGATATAGAGACTAAAGAAGCATAAGAATTTACTAGTAAAACTAAGCGTTTCAAAAAAATTTATGCAACATATCAGAGAGCGTCTCCTACATGAACATAATATCATGCAATCAACATACAACATACCACCATAACGGTTCTAAAAAAGAATTTTACTCCTTCATGCACACTTTTTATATTTTAAAAAAAAACGATCTTAAATTAGTTCAAAACTGTTCTATCATAAAAACTATATTTAAATCTTTAATTTTCATTTATTAAATTACAATATTGAAGAAAACAAAAAACTGTATAAGTTAAAATAATTCTAGTTACATATTTACACAAATCATTTAGACGCAAAACGTTTCAAAAAATTGCTCAAATGTTAGTAAACATCTGAGGAAAAATCAGTGTTTTTCTACAAAACCACGCCAAAAGTCTTTTAAGACTCTTCTATACCTAAATAAAGGTCAAAATTGTCTACACAAACACCGATCGGACCGATAATGGACTTTGCAAAGTTTTAGGAGAATACATAATTAAACCGCTTACAACGGTGGCTAAAACAGCATAGTTTGTCGTCAACTAATGCTTAATGTAAAAGAGTTTTTTTCCGCGTTAGTATAGTATAAAGTTAACTAAAAAGGGTAAAGCATGCCTATCACGTGTTGTCATTGCAGGAAACGCTTGAATACTTACTCAAATACAATATCTAATGTCCTGAAATTTCCGCTTTCAAAACGAATTCATTTCTGTTTACTTTAAATGGATCATTTCGTTTTAACATGTGATACACATACAAGGTTTTTGACTAGCTATTTTATCGTACAACACATTTTCTAATCACTTTTTAAAGTAATTACCTTCCTGACACTTGTCCATTTATTTTCATATTTTTATACAACTACTAATATTTGGTCAAAGTTTATCAATAGTAGTCTACTATTTTTAGAATGAGCAACGCACAATTCTTAGGTGGTTTTTAAAATAATCGTTGAATGATTTTAGAGATACGATACTTTTTGTTACTGTAGAGTGTACTCGTATTTTGCATGGTCTGGCTAAAAAAATCTATCAAAATAATTAAATGTTTTCAGCAACAACAAACAAAAATATTCCTAGGCTAATATAAAATAGCTCTTTCGAAATGTTAACTCTAGTGACGCACTAAGATCCATTAACAATAAATTTCAAATATATGGTTCTAAAGAAAAGAAAACACATTTTCCAAACTAAGCGTATGGACAAATTTACAAAATACATATTTGTTTTTCTTTGTACATAAAATTCTATATGATATTTTTTATTATGATATAGAAATTTTAAGAAAATTAATCTCCAGACCCTCAACACATAATAATAGTAAATGCATAGCTATAGGTAGATAATTTTGATTATTTGCAATTTAATATTTTGAAAGTTAGTTCCAGTTAAATATAATAGTTCCTTACTGAAGTTCAAAATAATTATTTTGTTTGAACTGGATATTAATTCGTACAAGATTTTATGGACCATTTGGTAATATTATTATTTATTACTTATATAAACGGTACGACTAATTTAAGTAAACCAGCTGTCTTTGAAGAAGTACATTATGTTATGAGGCACAAAATTATACTAAAATTCGTATAAGTATTAAATATTGTGTTCGTTGTTGAAACACACAACATTCAGTTATCATCCACAGTGATAATATAATATGATCGTTAATCACAGTGTAAAATGTTATCACTCTTATTAAGAACTAGTTTTGATTGTTAATGTCACCCAAATTTGTTCTGCTCTTTCATAATATGCCGTAAAAATTAAATCGTCATAATTTAATTCATAGAAATGCACGCTGAGCACCCTGAGCACGTTTATCTCATTATTTCATGGAGTACTTTTTGCAGTCTCGTTATTTAAAAAAAAAAAAAAAACCTTCTTAGCCAGCAATATTCGCCTTTTTTAGTGTCCATTGTCCCAAACCTTGGGATGAAATTCATGAATATTTATCACTGAATTAATCGCCTAATTCACAATTATTATCAAGTTATGTGTAATGACTTATGTGTACCGTCATCTGCACATCACACATGTAACACTTACTACAATTTATGGAATGGAAACACAGTCACACGTGTATTGAATTATTTTCCCGTCTGTTTCTTTTACTCGTACTACTAAAATAAGTTTCCTCTGCACTCATATGCACCAGCATTTTAATTTTTTAAACTTCGTTATATGTTCAACAACCTTTTTTAAATCAAAACCGTATACTGTTAAGTAAAAAACTAAAACAACAAAAATCGTACCTACGAGATGGTTTGAAGTTTTTTGTTTGTTTATTATATGTTTGAGAAAATAATATTATGATGTATTGTTATAGCAGCTACTGAAAAAATGCATTTATTTGAATACAACGCATTCTGAAATTTTTTTTCTACTTTAGGAACAGTTAATGTGTAAGGGAATGATGATGGGTGAAAACAAGTTATATATATACTATTTTCGTTTTATTTTATTAGTTTATGGTTAAAAATATCCAAACGCCACTTTTTCAGAATTTAAAAATCAACTTACTTTAAACATATACTATAATGGTACGTAATTATTTTTAATTAAAGCGCGCTTGTTCGTATTAGGTTTTTAAATTTTATTTGATAAAAATGTTTTCAAACTAAAACAAATGTTTTTTTTTTTAAATACACATGTCGTTTCATAACGATGAATGCCTATGAGAACTGATAAGCGTATCCACCTATTCGTTATCGTCAAACACCTAATGCGATTGTTGACGCTTCCGTTGATCGAAAATAATAATTTTGTTCGATTCGTTCGAAGAACATAAAAATACCAAAATAGATCTTTTACTTTTTTCACTAGTCAGTGAATGCCGCATCTTTTTCCGAAAAACAATTATTATTTTTGTATAATCGTAAGATCCGTAAGATTTACAACGATCCGTGAGTGCTTTTATTTTTACGTATATTTTAATAATATTTACCGTTATTACATGTAGACGTATATTTTTTTTTCCCCCGAATATGTGCGTGCATATCTATTACTACAGCACAATAGTATATTACATTTTATGATTTTTTTTTTCCTTCAAAATCGGTTTGGTTAAGACCCTAACGATTGCCCTCCGGTATAACGTCACTTTCTGTTTTAAACGGAAAGACTATGTTCTCAAGAAGTTTGTGGATACGACGACACCGCCACACCCGTAAATCATTTACACGACACAGTTCGTCGCTGTCGTACCTAGTAGGTAATAATTGTAAAAAAAAAAGAAAAGAAATTTTCTTATTTTTTTTTTTAGTAGTAAGTATGCGAACACTTAAACGTATTGGTACAACGGCACCGAGTTTGGTATTCAAACAAACATATATTATACACGGCTATATCGAAGGGTTGTCGCACTCAGCGAAACAACCGATGCACGCGTTATCGGTTAGTTTTTTTACTATTTTTTTTTTCTTTTCAAAAACAAATAACACGGAAAAAACGATTTCGAATCGCAGCATAAACGCGTCCGCCAGAACAAAACGCGTTAACTTTTTTTATATCGATCATTGTTAAACGTAAAATTAAACGAAATATTTTTCGTGAAAACACGAGAGGAAATATCGTATACAACGGGAAAACGAAAAGTTAACCCTCGGCGTGTTCTTGAAAACAGTAAAAGCTTACAAAATTGTGCAGGGGATACGGGGGGAAAAACTCTCCACTTTCACCCACACGTCTCGCAGTCGTCGTTCGCTGTCTATTATAGATTTCTACGTCAAAATTTTAATAAAAGAACTAACTGCGTCACACACGTCGCGGCACTTGTAAGAGTCGTGTTAAAAGCTCTACGGGCCAAATCTGGAGTTTGTTTTTAATTTTTAAAACGCGTTTCGTCGATAAATTTATCACTTAACTTTAATAAATTTTTGACTAAACGGTTGACATCGTGCGCGGTGTGTTCGAATTACTATTGCGCAGTTTACCGGAACGCAACAAAAATCCCTAATTATGATGACGCGCGTAACCGCAAAATTCGTTATGAGATTTACCTACCTATAAAAATCCGACGAAAATACGAAGCATATAACCAAAAGTTAATTTAAAATTAAAACCTTCAAGGTAGGTTGTAAATGTAATTAATTTGAAACTTCTTTTGCGCTTTAACGATATTGTTGTATTCGTTTTATTTTTTATAATGTTGTGCGTTGTGAAATTTATAATTAAAAAAAAAACAATTTCAAACGTAATTTAATAAACTTTCGATACCAGTTTTAAATAATTTATAACAAGTGCTTACCTACGTTTCAAACGAGACCAGTTTGCTTTAAAATTATAAATTAATAGTTGCACAAAACACCGGTAAATGTAAACAACATCATATTTTAATAACCCATTTTCTAGTATAAATACTTAAACACTACTTAGATTCCTTCAAGATAAGGCAGAAATATATCTGTAATTAGTTATGTTTTTTTTTTTCCTTCTCTCCGTGGTTTCTCATATATGCCCTTGAAATATTTCTGTTCGATTTTAAATTTTGTTTTTAATAGCACAGAAATAACTGATCAATTTTACCAACTAAAATTTAAATACCTGCCTACAATAAATACATTTATTACCGCACATGGTTTGAATTACAAAAGTTTCCGGAAAATAAATGCGAATCTTGCAAGATAATGAAATTGACAAATGTTCTCAAGTTATAATGGAGTATTACAATTGTTCATGACAAATATAAATATAAACCCAAACAATTGTATTATTTTTAAAGTATCATTATTCTTACTGAAAACTGAATATTTTTTAAATATTTTAGTAACCTAACCTAATCTGGCTTGCAATGTACGTTTAATTTAACCCAAATTTGTAGAGAATTAGGGGGGAATTGAAAGTGACAAATTGGAAAGAAATTAGTAATGGATAGCGATGAATGAAGGAGTAGGTGTGAAATGGAATGATCTTGAAAGATCAGTTTTTAACCGATAGGAAAAAAATATATGATATAAGTACGAGTATCTGTAAACTCTGTATTGAGCGTGAGAGTATACCAGGTATACTTACGGTATAGTTACCGATGGAAATGAAACCCAACAAGACATTTAAATCATTATTCCCCACCTCGGAAAAACGATATCCAGCAGGTGGACGCCAAGAGAACAGAATATTTTGATTTCTATTTCCCTTTTCAAGTATAAAATAATGTATACAAATACAATACACGTTATTTGTCTTCACAGTGACAATTCGCAAGCTCCATATAAGTTTGAACTGTGTATAAAAGTAAATTTTCAAACACTCGCTACTACCAATAAATTTTACAGGGTTATGAACGTAAAAACAAAACAGCGTAATTGACATACGTCGTTTATTACTTAGAATAAAAGTATTTGATTTGCTAAAGTGTGGCTACTGAGAAAATTCAGAAAATAATATTATACTAATGAGTGAGTTTGATGTGTGCCGGTGTGCGGCGATTTCAAACACGACGGTTAATCAACGTACTGTAAAAAATTTTTTAAATAAAAAGTAACTTGTAGATGGTGGTTTTTTTTTACATTAAAAAAATTTTTGATAAGCATAAAGTGCTGTAAGAGTCATAACTATAATACAAATACAACGCAATCCATTGTACCGCTAAGATTCACTATATATATATATATATATATAATATATATATATATAACTATAGTATAACAAATAACTTCAACGAAAAAACTAAAAAATATTAAATTTCAAATCAAAAACAATTTTCTTTTCTCACATCATAAAGTTTACTAAACCTGAATAATATACAACAAATTTTGATCATTATTTTATTTAATTTGTATAATCAATAATAATAAGTATAGCAATAATAATTGTGATTTATTTTTATTAATTTTAAATACCGAGTTTTGTTCTGTATGTTAAGTATAAAATTGATCGTAAAAAAACAAAGATTTTTGAATATGTAATAAAAATAAACACGAAAATCGGTTATAAGTTGTAACGCTATACGATTAAAAAGATTTTATAAAGAATGTGATGAGACTTTAAAAAATTTAAATTTTAATAGTAAATATAATGCATTTGTATTAAGTTTGAAGTTAAATATTGTAAACTATTATGACAAATATTATACAATGTTCACTAAAAAAAATTAATCTGATCTTGGTTCATAGTATATTCTTAAAATCTCTGGAGACATTCGTGAACATTGGACGTACAAAATATCGTATTATTAGATCGCATATCGTAGTCGTACCTATAAGGTATTAGTTGTGAAACATTTTTTTTACATTTTTCCCCCAAACAAATAATCATTGCATATCATTCTGGCGCTAAAATATATTGTATCCCATGATAAATAATAATAAATTCACCATAACATTCATCTATGTAAATATATACCACCGTCTATACACAACACATGTACCAAACACCTGTAAATTAATTTTAAAATAAAAAAAGACATTACATTTTTTGTTATCATAAAAAATTAATGAACACTACCTATTATAAAACTGACAAAATACGAGCCCTAATTAACAAATTGTAACTATAAAAACGTGTTGAATAAAATATGGTGAATTCTAATACTGCAGGCGAAACACCTTCATCAAACTGTATTATATAAACGTCAAAATCAATTTCACGAAACCATTCGTTTTATAAATTCGGTTTAAAATAAACAAAATATTTTCTGTTTGATAAAACCGAGGATAAAACTAAATGAATATGAAAATAAATTTACGCATAAAATGTTAACAAGTGTAATTTAAAAATACGATGAACTTCCACTAAGTATATACAAATATTATAAAAAAAATGATCATCGGAAGAAAATTGCTATTTGTTGAAAATTTCATTTGAATAAATATTATTTTCATTGATATTTTATATTTTCAAAATAAATCATAAAATGTTGAAAATAAGTAAGTCTACCAAGTTGAAAGTGACGAAACAAAATTTTTTAGTATACCAGCTAACATTCTTTTAAATACGTTATGGATTAATTTTTTGAAATAAATTGGCTATCTCTATTATGCACGTATTCGATTGTTTTATGAGAAATATGAAAAGCATTGAATAATCGTTACACTAACAATAATATTATTCTGAGTGAACCTTCGTCATGCTATCATACTTTTCAATTCCCTAATATCTAATAAGCAAACTATTGCAGTAGACTAAATTTCTGTTTATCATCTACACGACGCAGATTTACGCATTTACCACGACGTATACTAGACAACTGAGCTCGCTTAGAATCGTATTTTCAAAGGCAATGATTCATCGTTGCTTTCAGACATAAAATAATTTTTTAAGCCACAACTTCTAAACAAGTGACCCACCCAAAGCGTAGTCACTACATCGTCAAACTACCCGCGCGACCTAGAATGATCCCGGCATTTTTTTTCTTTCAATAAGTGTTTGGGTAGAAGGAATGCTCAGATTTTTAAAGTAAGTAGCTCTAATGATAGACATATGAACTCCGGTTGTAATTTGTTTGAAGTTTTTATTTAAATTTTTGTCTAGTTTTTGAGTCAAAAAACTCAAATCAAAAAAATGGGAATTTTACCGCAAAAAGTTTGAGATTTTAAGATTTGTGATGAAGTTTTCGTAAAGTAGGAATACTGCGATTTTCAAGTCAGTACCTCTAATGAATTATCTATAAACTCCAGAGTCGAGTGGTACTAAGGTTGAAGCTTTTTTTTACACTTTGCTTACTTTTTAAGTTTTACCCTAAAAACAAAAAAATCGAGAATTTTACGTCAAAAATTTTAAAACTATCAGGTTTGTAATGATATTTTTGGGTAAAAAGAGTGCTTCAAATGGTTCCGTAGCACCTGTAGACTGCGTCAAATCGTTGAAAGTTATTCTAAGGAGCAAACAAATAAAATAAATGCTTAGAGATACATCAGCTCAGCGATACTAATACGGTAACGTTATAAAAATGTTTCGTAAACTTGAATCGTGCTAAAAAACAATTTTTCTTTAAGGATTCTGAGGAGTTCAGTAAAAAATAGTTTTATGTTGTCGCGCTATATAGTATATTACATATATACGTTTTAAATCTTTATAGTGTTTGTACGAAACGTTCAACTCACGGCAGGGTTCCTTAGATTACATTTTTGAGAATTTCTGTATAGGAAAAATATTTCAGTTGATTTTTTTTTACTGTAAACTCGTCGAACATTAAGGAAGAAAATTGAGTTCGATTTTGTATCGAGTTTACGTTTCATTGAAAACGAAAACACAAAATATTGCCGACAATCTCGAATTCCCGAAAATACTTAGACGTGTATTACATATAACCCTGTATGTGAACGTGTGCGCGCGTGAATTTTATTGTACGTTATGTATTTACATAACACGCACAATAAAATATGCTCACACGGAACGTAAAAAGATAAAATAAAAAAATCGCCCGAGTAACTTAGTTGTGCTCTTTTTGTGCTCGAAAATGGTGTCGTTGTGAAATGTAAATCCCAAAGGCGCAATATAGGATTGGACGTTTTGCTGCAGCAGCGCTTGGCCTGAAATTCAGACGACTAACTTTGGTTATTCGAACAGACCGCAATACCTGACCGTGTATTGGGGGGAAAAAAATGTCGAACGCGTGAAAGATTGTTGATCGGTTATTGCGAAACGTCGACCAGAAAAAAAAAATACCGTCTAATAATGAGCTAGCCGATGAATATATTATTATTTCGTGTGACAACAGGAAAAAAAAAATAATTTTCAACGTACGTAATGTTTGGTGGAATAATTTTACACAGTTCAGTCACTTTCAAACATACACCTATACAGGCGTTACTACCGAGCAGCTCCTACTCAAATATTTTAACACTGATCGTTTCGACTGCAGCGCCCGTCTGTCTGTACGTCGTTTCGACCGGATTTTCGTGTTGATAACAGTAACGTATTTTTGTTTTTCGTTGCCGATCGGGAAAAAACAAAACCCATTTTGACCCGTAACGAATGTTCCCGCTATTATCGAACCCTTGAATATAATTAGGAGGTTCGATCGACACAATAACGCGACACGCGGAGATAAAAAAACACCGAATATTGGGGTCCGATTGACGAAAAACGCGTAAAACCTTAAGTGATTGTGTTCTGTTACCGTTTACCGTTGCCCAGATGATTTAGGCGCGCACCAAAACCGCGACGTTTCGGTAACGAAAGACGTTTGAATCCACCAAAAACAATTCAAAAGTGTCGTTGTGTTCATTTATTTCGTGCGTCATTTATCACAACACTATAGTGTACAGCACTTGTCACGCAACACACACGCTTATGTAAATTGTAATTATTATTTTTATAACGGTTAGGCCGTGGCTGATCTCTGACATCGCGTTTATTTTATAGGTAAGTAGAGCGCAAATACGTATTACGTGAGTGACGACGAGCGCTGGTATGTCATAAGACAAAGTGTTCAATAACGTTGTGAAACTACTACCGTACGAGTAGTATAGTACACTGAACAGTGTACACGTTAAAAACCAAAAATGTAGACGACAGGATATAAAGGATCAAACGAATGTTGTTCTCAGAAGGAAATTTCGGTAGGTATGTTGCTCACATCGTGTACTTTGGTGCGTATATTCCGGCGATTGTTAAGAATCTGATCGCTGAACTAATCAATTCGATCATGATATACCATTGTATAACCGTACGATGATCGTAAAAACGACGAATGAAAACATTTAAAACGATCGACGGTCCAGTTATCTCATCGATAGATAAATTACATACGCCATTCTTGTGATTAATAATCAGAATCGAGGAAATCTCGTATAAATATCACGTAATACCATTGATTTTAGAATAATGTACTAAAATATACGTAATATTTCGTTAACAAAAAAAAAAAACTGTATTTTATGCCGTTCTAAACGTAGGTACTATAATAGATTCAACGAAATGTTTGCTTCGATGTACGAAATTGTTAAACGAAACGTACGTCAATAATATATATAACAAGCATTTGTCGAGTAAATTGTAGAAAAATGAAATCATTGTGTATTGTAATACTATGCGTTTTTTTTAATAATTTATCGTTTCACGTAAGTCCTGCACAAATTTACGTTAGTTCTCGTAACTAAGTTTTTCTAAAGAATTTTCGTGTGAAAAAAAAAATTGTTTGGAACTGTTACAATCGTGGTGCTTCTCGCGGTCAATAATTTCTCCAGACCGTATCAAGGAAATCATAAACACGCAATTGGGTTGAGACAGAGCTTCTTGTGGGCATATTGTAAATTTCATGTAAACACCGACGTACTTTTTAGAGTTGTCGATTTGCTTTTAAAATAAAAAAAAGAAAAATTTAAAGCGAGCGAATACTTTATATAACCTCAGTTTTTTTTTTTTTCGATATTATTTCTCGTTATTGGACCAAAATGGAAAACCCCGTGTTTCCAAATCAAATATTCGATTAGTTTGTGACGGCACGTTATAACGTCTTCTGTTGACCATTTTTTCCCACGCCGTCCCAAAATGTTTACGATAAAAACGCAACGCATTTATAGTTTTGTATCCACCTACAGGATGACTTTTAAATAAGTAGACTGTGTGGATCAAAATTATTTTCTAGACACCGTCACATTCCACTTTTCTAAACACTCTATATGATTTCGACGCGCGATGAATCGGCTCGAAAAAAATCCGTCGGCGTAGGACTTTTTTCCGATTCACCGCGCGTCCGATAGTTTTTAAATAAACGCCCAATTGATTTTGAGACACGGCCGTTCGTTCGGTTGAGACCCGTGGCTCGATTTTCGGGATCGTAAAATCGTGTCACACGAAACGCGCGGTCTGTTCGTTATATACAATCGCCATGAACCCGGGGGAAACGATTTGTACCGATTTTTAACTCGTTGAGAAAAGAAAAAAATTGTTCGAATACTTTTGTGTTTACCTTTTCTGCGTGCGGCGACGTGCCGCGCGTCTGCCGACCGCGGCGAACAGCAGCTCCCGTCTGCAAGCGTCCGGGTTACGTGGTCGTCCAGGAGCAGCCACGGGACCACATGTTCTGCACACGGCAGATTTGAAAAATTTGACGAAATCCGACGATCGTTGTTGCCGAGACGGCGCGGATTCTCGGCCGAGTTCGGACTGTTGCTTCGACGGGCTGTCGCGCCGGACCGCGACTTCCGCGAACCGGAGTGCCGTGGAAAAACCCGTGTCCAAAAACGATTCGCGGACGGAAAATCACGCGGACGGCACGGACGACGGCGCACTCGCGGCGGACGCGGGACAACAACAACGACGGCGGCGGCGGCGGCGGCGGCGGCAGAGACGTTCGCGACGGTGGTCGCACATAATAACAATAACAATAATATTGTTGTTGTTTATCGCTGCGCGGACACACGGAGGGACGGGGACGACACGCGGCCGGACCTCGCGATGCGCACTGACGGCGACAGGTGCCCCGAAAACGCGTGGCGCTTGGACGCGCGCGGTCGCGACGAACGCGCGGACGGACGGACGGAGACGGCGAAGCGAACGCGACGCACTGCCGACTGCAACCTGACGTGCGCGCGCGGTGTCGTCGGCGGCGGCGGCGGCGGCGGCGGCAGGACCTCCTCACTGCGATCCGGTCTTTGTCGGCGTCGTGCGCGCGGTGGTTCCCCGCCACACCGCCGCGAGGGCCACCGCGGAGATGAACGCGCACGGCTGCTGTCGGCGGCGGCGATGATGTGACGACCGACGTAAGCGAGTGTTTTCAAACACGGTGTTTGGATAAGAAAAACAAAAAAATAATTTCGTGTCCGCGGAGACAAAGTTCTCAAAACACGTTTTTTCGATAACATTTTGGACGATAGAAATGTCCCGGGAAGCGGCCCGACAAGACCTGACGCCGCTTCGTGCCGGTGTGACAAAGATTGAGAAAACGTTTTCTTCGTCCGGCACACCGCGGACAAGCCGCCCGGAAACGTGTACGGATCGATTATTATTATTATTTTACTTAAAAATTACTCCGACACCGTTCACATCGCTCGGTTTTTCACGGGTCAGTAAATCAATCACAACACCATAGAATGAAACGCGAGCTGCATAACATTAATCGGCGTTGTATTCACACGAAATCAAATTGGAGCGGCGCGCGCAATACCGAGCGGGTCGACACGTTTACACTTGGCTTAAGTAAACAAAATTCTTTTTTTCACCCGAGTGGGTAACGCAAAATGTACAGTTGAGCTAGCTGTTAGAAGTTAAGAAAGGAGACGATGTGTTTTTTCGACCGATTTTCTTTAACGGGAGCCCTGGTCTGAGGATAACGTGCGAGTCGGATATAAGATCAGGGATTAAACGATACGAGTTCAGCGGATAACCTTTTGAGCTGTGCGCAACAATGTCATCGTCGTAAGCTAGAAAATCGATTTTTCCGTAGGAGCATCGCTATAGTAGTGGGAAAAATCGTACACTTTAAACAGAATAGGTCTTTGGGGCATTCCTCAGTATAAACAACACAAGTATCATATTCACCGGACACGGAAAACATTCGAAAATCTCCACATGAATACAGTGTTTATCGCGACAGGCTCGAGAATCGTTAATACATTACAACTAAAGCATAAATAACGATTTTACACTGATAATATTACATTTATACAACATGTTTAAACTAAAATCGGTTTCGAGTTTAAAAACAAATTTTCTTAAGCGCATTTTTTTTTGAACCCAGAAGACAAAATTATGGTATTTCATCATCAGCTTCTAAAGGCTTGTCGGTGTAACCATTCTTGTCTGTCCCGTGCCATTCTCTTCGGTTGTTGGTAGGAGGATTGTGGTATTTAATAATAGAATAAAAATTTGAACGTTAATTTAATATTACGTTCTTAACATTGGGTAAACATTGATAAATGTTATTTGATTCGTAAACTTTTTGCTTGAGGCGCAAATCGATCATGATTCGGAGTATAGACGATTAAAAAAAAAAAAAACTAGCCGATTATCAAAATTGTTTGGCGGGAAAATATTATGCTGTTAAGCTTGTGTAAATGTTTTGTACATTAAACATTGTGAAAACTACCATGACTGCTTTATAAAAGCTATAATATGCCGATTTAGAGTTATTATGAAAATTTTAAAGTTCTGTATTTAGCTTGAAAACGATCAAAATATTCAAAACTATATAAAACGTTTACGACGTATCATCCGTATCGAAAATTCGTGAAATGTTCATTAAATTTTAGTAACTAACTGGAGGAAACACGAACACACAACGTCGAAAACTAAAAATACTCGTTTAAGAGCATTCTAGTATCTGATACTCGAATAGTATAGAACGTAAAAATGTCAAAAACGTTTCTATTAAATTTTTACCATTAAATTACAACGATACAAAACCGCGCCCGCACACTTTTACAGTGTTTAACGTCGCCAATAATTCAAAATGTAGACTTATTTAAATTTCACAGGACTCATTTTCAACTCGCTAAAATGTATAGCTAATATATACGTCTCGCGTTTGACCATCATCATAATCTCTATACGTATTCCTATTTACACTCAGAATCGTAAAAAAAAACCCCGCCCGCAAGTGCACAGCGCGATGTTAGATAATTGTACGCGCGTAAAAGTTTTAAAAATTTACTCGCACGAATAAAACACTGGTAGATAAAAATTATTAAAATCCCTTCGGAGCGTTAAAATTTTCTCTTCTCGGATAACTCTATATTGTTTTTGCTTGCACCATTTAAAATGCGTTTTTTGTTCCGAAGACAAAAACAATAACGGTTAAAGGCTCATTACGATTAGCGCGTACCGCGTCAGCTCGAATTTCTCAGTGGCAGTGGCGAACACAGGAGGGGTTTTAGGGGTTCGAAACCCTCTCAAAATACGTATTACTTTTCTATATTACAAATTTCAATTCAATTTTTGTTTGGATTTTTCAAACCCTCCCGAAAATTTTTCCTGCGTTCACCCCTGTCCAATATGGGCCCGGGAATAATGTGTATAATATAGAATACCTGCTACGAAAAAAAAAATTTCTACAAACAATAGAAGTAAACCGTGTTAAAACATGCGCTTACTCGTGTACTTCAGACCGACTTCTTTGCGCAGGTGTTCCGCCAGTTTTCCGTCCGAGTACTTGCCCAGGTCGTACACGTCGTACCGGATAACGGTTTTGTTATTATTCTTGATCATCTCCACGAGGGTCTTGCTCATCAGAGCACATGACTGTCGACCGGACACCTCGCGGTAGCTCTCTATATCGTAGACGATCAGCACGCTGTTCCACGAATACCTGCAAAATCCCTTTCGGGAACGTTCAAAACGCTCGTGTCGTTATACACAGTGTTGGGAAACATATCTATAAAGATTGATCGGTCCAGATAATACGTGTCAAGATAAAAATATCATTATCCAATCTACAGAAATCTGCGTTTCAACTAAAGTTCATCTTATATATACATTGTTTTATTAGTAATCTAGATGTTTTTTTTTTTTTACCTTTTAGATACGCCTAACTATACATATTATAGAAAAACGAGTAGAACTATTGAAACGTATGTATTTGGTGCAGGTATCAAAAAAATCCATCATGATAAAATGGTAATTTTGAACATCAGAAACTGACGCGTTGGTAAATGAAGATAAAGAATATTCTGTTTTTTTTTATTCTATTGTTAACATTTAGTTAAACGTGTCTACCTTATATTGCCGATTAATATTATTGACATAGTACGTCATCTATGAAACAAAATTGGTGATACAAAAATTAACCTATGGGAAAAACTCTGTACCAGTCAAGTAAAAAACTTCCATGATTTTATCCAAATAAACGTTCTGTTATTCGTAATTCGATGTTTTTTTTCATTTTTTATTTTTATCATGATAATTTTTAAATGGACTACCTAAATCTTCAGCTGTTCCCAACACTGGCTATACACGCGTTACCGGGTTCGTTGATACTTGCTACCACAGGGTACGATATCGTATTGTTACGCCCGGCAAAAACAAAATTGTGAACCTGACGTGGAACTCCATTTAATATTGTAATTATAAATCAAAATCTTTTATAGTCATATTATTTTTTTTTTTTTTATTAGAGTTGAATTTCTTTTTTTATTAAATTTACAAACTTAAAACTAGAAAAATAATTTAATATATATATAAAAATAAGTAGTCGAAATTCTCTTGTACATTTCAGGATATTGAGAGGGAAGCATCGAAAATCTGAAAAAGTAAACGTATTGCGAAACCAACATAGAAAATTCGAGGTGTAATAAAAAATAAAACAGTTTAATTTTACCAAGCAACATAGTAATAGGTACATTCTTACGAATTCAAGTAAAAACAATGCATTTTTATTTGTTTTTGAATTTAAAAAGGATCAAATCCGTATAACGGTGAAATCGAAAAAGACATTTTTAAACGTCACGTATAAACTTTAAGCTCGCAACAAACTTACGTTAAAAATTTAACCGGTCCGCAACTTTTCTACACCGAAAAGCTATCAGCATCGCAACCCACAGAATAAAGTATGCCGGGACGCAACTTACGAAAATCCCTGGACTGCGTCACGCGGTGGCCATTAAACTCTTATTCATGACCAAAATAACAATAATTTATCGTTAAAATATAATTCAATTAATTGGTTAAATTACAGCTGTAAGGGGTTTTGATTAGGCAACTTTTGTGTCGTATCCGGACAAATTAATAATAATGCAATGGCGTATAAACAACTTATAACAGATTATACGTTTTAAAATTTGTAAACGCGCCTGATTTTTTGTACCAAGAAGCAGCGAAAAATGCATCGTCAAAAATAACAAACAAATCATAGATTTTCACTTGAAATAATTTATTGCGTTTTAGCCATAACTTTTAAACTAAGGAAAACGTACTATATAATTTGCGAAACACGGCAGTTTACGTTATTAAACATATTAATGTGATATGATTACAGTAATTATTAAAAAATTCTGTTTTTCATATTCAAAATTTATACACTGAATATATTATTAAATTTTAACTGACTTTATAATGAAAATTATTGAGAAATTTTATATAGGAACTATGACGGCGCAAATTTCATACCTCGAAACAAATTTATTTATAAAAATGAAAAACCGATCGCGACTGCTGAAATAATTGTTTTTTAACTGTCTGTGACAAACACTTTACAGTTTTGAAAAAATAAAAGGATCCGAGAGGCGTACGCAAACCTTCTGGTAACGGAATAACGAGATTTACAATAGTACGTAGCTATATTATATTATATCTGTTTACACTACAAAAAAAAACTGGACTGAAAATCGTGTGAACAATTTGTTATTATTATTTTGGACGATTTACAGCGCAAAGCGCCCTAGAAACATTTCTCCGAATGATTTTTTCCCTTCAAATTTCGGTCAAAGAATGAAAAGCTCGATGTTCGGCCACCGCGCGACGGTAGTACCTATAGATAATTAGCGAGAGACTAACTCTTTCAAAACGCTGAACACCGCGTTCGCAATGTTCTCGAAATGCAGCGTGCCCGTGCGCACCATCAGGTAGTACTTGCTTTCCGGGTGTACTTTTGGCACTGAAAAGTCATTTGTGAACCCACCCACTGTCAACATCGGTGTTTTCCACATTTTGATAATCCTGCCAACGAGATCTGAAAAATTACGTAATTCAAAACATATATATATGTATGATATATATCGCGGTGCTTGAAGGACGCCAAACTTTAATATTCAAACCTAAAAAACAACCTCTTATAAAATTAATAAAATATAGTGTTTACTATGTGAATAATTTGATGTTTCGTGAATCTTTTGCAAAATTTACAATTTAGTTTAAGAGAATACGTAATAGGGTATAAAAACTTTTCCCGCGTTAAGTTTTAAATACGTTTTCATTAACGTAATGTTCGCAAAGTAAATTAATTTCTATCTACGTATAATTCAATATTAACGAACATAATGTTTGTTTACTCTATTATAACAACTGTGTAGAATAAAGTTTTAAAATAATAGTTGTTCTATTGTATACGTACGTTTCGTACTACTTATAAACTTTACTCATTTCATATTCTAATAGTACATCGATTCGGTTGTAAAAAATCTCTTAAATATCTTAAAATAGTCAATTTAGCAATTCAATAAAAAATCGTTAAAGAAAAATGTAAATGTATTTGATTGTAATGAACGTGTACATTAATCAACTATTGAAAATTAAACGTACAAATATTAAAATATATGAGAAAATAATTCAAATGGTAAAGCTTTATAATTAAAAACAAAAGCGTGTAAAATATAATCCAGTAGATACTAAACAATTTTCCTAGATGAGGTCACAGTATGCATTTCAAGTTTTAAAAACAACAATTCTATTAATTTGAAAAATTTCAAATATGCGTTGTCTAAAAAAAAAAAAAATAAATCAACAACAAATTTTACTGGCAGTCAAATAACTTCTTTATGCTTTTCCAATGTGTTGGAGGGAAGACGAGGCCTATATTTTATCCAGAAAGTTTTTTTTAAGCTCTAGTTGCCCTCCAAAAAATAATTTTACCAAATTTGTTGTACTTGCTTAAAAATAATTTGTGCACACGCAAATCAATATAATATTATAACTTATAGTCGATTGACAATCATTTTTTTCATTTAGAAGAACGTGATTTTAATAACCGTCAACTCGTAACTTTGTTGCAGGGTAGACCATCGTACGAGTATATCAGTGAAAATTAATGCGTTTTTGTCAATCCGGATTAGCAAAACGGATTTCTTTTAGATCGTCAATGTTTAAAATAGACTTAATTTGTTCTTTTTTTTCTTATTTAGAATAAATACAAAAATTGAAAATAAAGAAACAACTATATCTACCAACGATTGCTAGAAAATGTATTTGTAGCTTTAAAATATCGTGTATCAAGAACTTATCATAAACTTTGTACTTACATATTACTGAATAACCTTACATACTCGTACTTGTTATTTTAACTAACTGTTATTCGTTACGTAGAGATTCAATAACTATTATGTCTACTAATATTCAGTTCATCAACCCTTAGAGTTTATCAAATTTCAATTATAATACAATCTATATTTTAATAAACTTGTTTGAAATAGGGATGAGACATCTTTAAAAAGTAGTCTTTACCAATTTTATACAGGTTCCAAAATGTCTGCTTATTCTTCTCGGTAATTGTTACTAGTACCTTTTCTTTTTTTCAAACTATCTATAAAAAAGAACCACTTTGTTTTAAGTAACTGGTAGATTGAACTCATGATTACCATATAATTTCATCGAATATAGGTTTAAATAATGATAACAAAATTTTTATGCTACCTACTATGTAGTGGAACCGTACTTCGAAAAATAGTCCACACAAGTGGTCAAATCAATAAGACAACGTAAAATCAATTATTTATAACCGGTATTGACGTATGGTTAACCACTCGTAAGAACAAAAACGACCCATAAATATTGTTTCTTTATTAAGTTCATTAGTGGAACCAAAAACTGAAAATCAAAACCGGTCCATCCTTAGTTTTAAATAAACGATTTATTCATTAATTTAATAAAATAATAGGGATTTAATGTTTTTGATTTGGATATTGTTTTTGTTCAATACATTTAAGTTTTTTTCCGGTGTTTTTTTTTTTTTTTAATTCCAATATTCTTTTCTACTTATTTATGTTAAAATCCATATAAAAAAAAATTTAATGCACTTTGGGTTTGTACTCGAAAACAAATTCGATACACATAGGACATTGGTACTTAAGTAAACAATTAGTAATACAATTTTAGTACAAAAGAATATAAATTTTAAACAACTATTTTTCATATTTAAATAATAGTAGGTATATTTTTATCATTTATTTACCAACATTGGATTAGAACGATAACATTATCCAATATTGATTTATAAAACCATATTATTATATAATGTTCAAATTTTAAGGGATAAAACTCTAGTTTACATCAAGTTTTTATGATCGACTAGATTTCCCGGGCCAATTTTTAGTGTTAATTAATTTTAAATTAAAATACATTTACACTAATGTACTGTGTATTTTATTTTGTTATTAAGATCAAAAAAAATTGTATTATTTTCGAATATAATTTGGTGATTAGCGAAATTTTCATAAGCATAAAGTAATCAAAACCATCTCAATTCGCGAGAACAAAGACCATCATAACTTTGCATAATTTATGTAAGTGGTTCAAACGTAAATTGATTAAGCGTCTCTATTATATTTCAATAAGATTTATTAAATAAGTGAGTAAACTAATCATAAGCTATTTAACTTCGTTTGTATATAATTGTTTTAATGTATGGTGTTATTTTATAATTTAAATGACGTTAATAACAATAATTATAGATACATATTTAAATCAATATAAGCCAGAAAGTACGTACATGTTTATTTTATTGTAACTAATTTCTTCTTTTCATTGTTAAAAGGTTATATAAGCAGCGCAAAAAATTTACTCATTAAAAAGTTTGAAGCATATGAATTTGATGTAAACAATTATTTTTAAGAGTTAATGGTTTTATCAGTTTCAGATAAAACTAATTTTTGTGTCGAAATAGATATCAAAAATAGTGGCAAGTTTTTCAGTTCATAAATGATATTTGAGGAAAATCACGGAAAAACTAACCGACGCACTTGTTAATAACTCAATTTCAAATATAATTCCATAATAGTTTGATTCATACGATTTCAAAAATAAAACCATGTTGGTTAGTTTTGGAAAAAACGTCTACCTATACCCTTGGTCATTTTTCTTCTGTTTTTTGGAAAAAACGACTACCTACAACCATGGTCATTTTTCTTCTGTTTTTTGGAAAAAACGACTACCTACAACCATGGTCATTTTTCTTCTGATTTTTGGAAAAAACGTCCACCTATGTACGTTCGGATCAAGAAAGAAACCTAACTTGTTTAAGTTTCTTCTTTTATTTCGTATGTTTTATCTCATCCAACTACATCAAATCAACCCGTGTACAGTTTCAAAGATCTACAAATAAATTTATATTCGCACCAGCTCTTTCTCAAGCGGCACATGTGTATAGCACGATGTGTAATAATTGTATTACAGATTGATCTCTGAATGAATTCGTTGTCGAAAAGTTTAAACATTTTAAGACGTGTTCACTCAAATATTAAAAACTCTGTATGAATGTTTGTGATTCTCTTATTATTTACGCCATATTATACGCTGCGTATGGAAATATAATGTTAACACATTTAAATGATTTTAGTCGTAACCCTTAATCGATTTCAAAATATTATGCTATACAATATCATGAAATATAAATGTATTCGGATAAATTTAAACGACCGATTATACCTAAGCATTTAAATAGACTTACAATATACGTATACGACATAATATTATAAAAACAGACATAAAAAATGTGGTCGCGCAGTATAATATCGTTTTCAAGTGGTTAAATAATACGTACCATACTTATAGTATAGGTGTACCTAAACTATGCAAAACAGCACTGCAGTTATAGACTTATGATATTGCCGACTGAAGTGCTTACTCATATCTAATATTATTTGTCTATTTATAAATTATACTGATTGGATAACATTTTGGCATTATAATTAGTGAATGCACTACGACTCGACAAAATTATTTAATCACTGCAAAAGTATGATAGTTTACAGATATTCGAAATCAAATATTGTGAAATAATAAAAATAAATTAAGCCGTATACAAGAATGTAATTTTATGTTTTTTATAATATTTCTTTTTTTTTTTTTTTCTTGTAAGATACTATAATATTTTATATATGATTCAAAACTCGAATAAACGACCAATTATATGGTACACAAAATATTAGGTATTTATAGCAACTTACATCAGAACATAGTTCATTGTTGTTTGTTTTGAAATAGCTATCAAACTTTGAAATAATGGTCATAGATATCAGTAAAAAAAACGTTTCTTAACAAAAATTACAATAATAATATCGTAGTATAAATTTAGAAGTGATGAAACGTATTTATAAGAAAAAACTTAAAAATTGTGTTTTTAAAAGGATTTACATAGAGAAACTGCTCCAAAAATTTCGATATTTGATTTTAGAACTCTTTTTCTGAAAAATAGATAACCAAACTCTCCGTCAGATCCTTCACTTGTCAGAGTAAAGAAAAATATAGCATGATAATAGAAACGAATAACAATCCGAAGTTGGCGATGACATTTCCATTATAAAATCAACATTTTTACAATAGAATAATCATGTGATGTGACACATGACATCAAAAATATTAAAACCAAATACTGCCAGACGTAAAATCATTAGGTCGTAACCAGAATTTGAAGACATTGCTAAAAGTAGTCGAACGTAATGGTTAATGTTACACGAAATAATTCTATGTGTTGAAAAACGCAGAATAAATTTCGAAAAGGTTTGACGTCATTTTATTTTAGTCACAAATGTTTATACGTTTGTATAGGATATCCATATTTTTTGGATATTAACAAAACATTAATGTACACTTCTGTGGTGTACACATTCAACCCTAATTAACAAAAACAAACAGAAAAAAAGAAAATTATTTCTTTAACATCCAGGCTTTTTCATTTTAAAAAAAAGTGTCATCAAATTTTCTCTTATTACATTGTGTAATACTGATTTATATTGTCTATATTCTAAATAAAAAAACATAGCTATACAAATTAACTTTATTTAACACTTTGGGGGTTCCGTTTATTCATATTTAAGTGTTACACAATAAGTAGGTAGGTACTGGGTACACGTGTACAAACAAAACACAACAATCACACGAAAATCAAAAAAAAAAATTATGTCGTAGTAATCAGTAATATTCATTAGGAATTCAACACGCCACAGATATTTTCTTATTATCCAAAAATAATTTCATAAATTGTAAGTAGTAGTTAGTGTCATGACTAGTCGGTGCCTAACCAGTTAGTGTCAAGTATTATAAACTATTAAATTGAAGATTATACCAATCGTAATACACTCGTATTATATGCAACAGCAAACTGTGTATTAAAACGTTATAGGTATATGTATTATGATTTGTGGCTAACTAGAGTTTAAAAGAAATATTAAATAATAAAATTAAATTAAATATTAAAAAGAAATATTTCTAGTTAAAAATGCAGTAACACCTATACTGATATAGTTTTAATTTAGCGCTTTTATTAAAATAAACTTCCGTTCAACTATGTCAATTTACGTTTGAAGAATTCATGTAGTTTAAAACACTTCTAGAACGTTTATTTGAACTGCTTGTATCTTCATAATTTTAAAAAAGTATAGCGACTACCTTTAAGATGTTGGAGCGGCCATATCAGTGGGTTTGAACTGGTTCGAAAGTTGTCAGTTTTATTTTTATATCGAATCAATAGGCAATACGATGGACCGCTTACGAAAAATACTATAGTTGTTTGAGTCAAATAGTCTACAAACGATTGTTGTAATTTGTAAATTTTTGTATTAAGGTCAAATGTATCTGAAACTCTTACGGCGTACTATGAACAGTATCATGTACACCGACAAACATTATAATGGAAGATCATATTCGATCGTACCGTTTGTATCGTTACGCGTTATCATATTATACGATTTTAAAATAAAGGAAAATATCTACCTATCGTTTAGACATTTTTGATAAAATTTTGAATGCATTTTTCGTGGGTTACAGAACAATACTATCTAAGAGTATTTTTACGGGGGAAAATTGTTTTCAAATTCTATCTTTTTTTTTTCCGTGCATTTAAGGGTCATCAATTTCATAATCCATTTACTATAAAATCGAAATCTGAAACGGATTTTTAGTGGAGCTCATTTCAAGCCTGGGGCTACTATACGAGACGAGACCCTTTATCCTCTCCCCCGCTAAATTCACGTGTGTAACAAAGGCTGGGGGGACTTTTAGGAGTTTGCGTGTTGTTTAATTGATGAACACTTCTTAGCTGTATCGAAATTCGTTTCATTTCGTTATACCGTCAGGAAGTCTTTTAGACATTTTTTTTCCCGCACATTTGGTTCACGTTTACAGCTCTTTTTCACATCATATTCGAACGATTTTAAGAGCTGCGGTAAACTAGAAAAAAAAGTAGTAGTAAATTTAACCTATAAAATTGGTCACAAAACGCAACGAAAGAAAATAATTTCCCCATCAAATTTTTTTTTTTTAATCAATATTACGAACTGCCGTTATCGTTTACACGCAGGGACGTTCGCCGAGAATCACTGACCACGACGCACGCGCGGTAGAACTATAACAAGTACTCACTGTCCGTTTTAAAAGTTTCGTTTTATAATATGATTTTTTTTTCTTTTTAAACACGCAGATGCAAAGTTTTGACCTAATGTTCATTTCTACCGCCACACAACGCACAGATGACGACAATATTGTATATCGTTTCAATTACGATTCTGAAGACGTGCCCCCGACATAAATAATAACAACGTCGTATCGTTATCGCGGACCGCAGGTACTGACCGGCGCCGTAATCGCAAGTGGGCCCCAAGAACAGGTCGACGCGGCCCCCTTGGACCAGCTCGAAGCCGGCCCAGATGGCCTCGATGTCCTCGCACTTGTCGTCCTTCTGTACGAACTCGAACGCCACTTCGGTCTCGCGGAGCCACTGCCTGTCGTACACCTCGCGGACGGCCATGTGCAGCGCGGGCATCACTTTGGACAGCGTGACGACGTGCCGCGCGGGATCGGCGGGCAGCAGGACGCCCACGCGGACGGTCGTCGGACCGCGGATCTCGGCCACCGGCGGCGGCGGCGGCGGCGACGGGACGATCGCGCGACAGTCGGCGTCCTCGGCGGCTGCGGTCCGCGCGGACGCCACGAGCAAAGCTAAGATCAGTAACGGCCCGAAGCGTACGCCGTGGACGGACGGCCCGCGGGGCATGATGAGCGATCGGACGATGCGCGTCGATGCGCGTTCGGCAACTGGCGCGCGCGTGCTCGTGGCGGGCGAACCGGCCGAATAAGATATTGTATTATATTTTTATCGGATATATTCGACGAATAACGTAATGATAACAGGTAATTACCGGGTGGGCGCATAGTATTCGTTATTATTATTTGTTTGAACAACTCGAGACCCCGAGAGAGTGTTTGTCCGTCTACAGTGTGAGCGGTTTATCGTACAAAAAAGTCCGCTGTAGTTCGCGCGGGCAGTTTGACGGATACACCTATACTCTTAGGACGCCGGTTTTGAAGACGTGGTTGAAACGTTTTGTATCTCTGAAAGCGATGACAATAGTTGACTTCGGATTCCGAGTGAGCCTGTTGTTAAATCATATACAAAGTCTTATACTTTGTTCGAAAATTTTCGAAATCACACCTGTTACTCGGAACTGTATCTTAGATATTTTAATGATACGTAGTAAGTTTCGTCTTATTCCGATCGCTATTTCGAGTGGCCGAAAAACTTAATCGATACGAATCCGTTTGCCGTAACTGATATTTCTTCTTGGTCAGTGTCTTGATTGTAACCTTTTGAATTTTTAACTTTCAAACTTGAAACCTCCAAAGTACCGGCTCGGTCCGGAGATCTGTCAGCAGAGGTACTGACTTTGAGGAGCGTTCCGTACACCCTTAAAAAGTATTCACGTTAAAAAGAATAACAAGGTCGGATCTGCAAGTGCGGACATTTGAATTTCCCAACACTTTTTGGATGAAACGTATTAGGAGATCGTTTAGTACGTCAAACAAACATTGCACTCTGTCAAAATAAAATATTCTATTTGTGTCGAAACTTTGTCGATCCAGAGAAACAATTTATAATTATCAAAAGGGATGTAATCCTAAATTCATACTTTGCGCACGAAACCGTTATCAGGAAACTATATCCGGTTTCTGGCCAGACGAAAAGTGCAGCAAAAAAAAAAAGTTAATATTTTTCGTCATTCAAAATTTGTTTTGATCCCCAGACAGAAGACATTTCATTTCATTTTTCGGACCCAATATAGTTTAGACTTTAGGCCGTTTAGGGGTACCCAAATTTAATCATGCCGTCGTTAAATTTTTCAAAACGAATTTTCAAGTTATCACGTTGTTATCGTCATGATTGCCTAATCATGACAACGTGATAATTCACCGACATAAAAATAAGTTATGAATTTCACTCGGTTGCGTACATTGTTATCATAATCGTTTTACTTTTAAATTGAGTTTGCATATTATGTTAATATTTCATCATTGAGTCCGTATGGTCATGAGGTCTTGGGTTCAGCAAAAACCATTAATTTCACACGCGCTATTATTATTATTTTATTTTTCAGCCAATTTTCTTGTACAAAAAAATTATTATCGTGAAAATAAATATTCTTGATTCAAGAAATTATCTCGACTATGATCCGAACAAGGTATGAGGCACAGTGCCGTGGGTCGGAAACAAAAAATGTCTAAAAAAAAAAAAAGTCTTTAAGCCTTTACGGCGTCTAGAATCACGTTTAAAACGCGAAAAGCGAAGGGCGGCTAAAAGCTTTTGGCGCCTCCAGATGAAAATGGTCTACCTGGCTACCTGCCTGAATTTCCTTTCTCGCGTGTATACACACAGCTATTAAAGCGCTCGTGACGATTAGTAATGAAAATACTGAACTACTTTTTAGCCTTGTATCTCGTAAAAAAAATGTCAAATCGTGTTAAGTTATTGTCTCTTGAAAATTGCAATGGTACTTACCTCGTGTGCAATCTGCGGAATTCAAAACCGTTACGAAACGCCGTGAGCCGCTGCAGCCGTCTACAAAGCAATATTTTTTTTTTTTTAAAAACCGAGTGACTTTTTTGAACGCGTTACTGCAACAGTGTTTCTCTCGAAATAATTATAAACAATAAAAACGTTTGCGTTAGAGAACCATTACGTATTTTTTTGAAGTAGTGACGGAAACGAAATGTTACCTAACGATTAAATGTTTAATTAGGCATATGAGCCTATGGACTGCACGTAGAGAGAGAAATAAGAGTGTAAGAGATGGAGTGTAAGGGAAAAAACATCAGATTACAGCGTTCCAGCATCCGAACAAATAAATGTGTTACGATAAAATCGCGACAATCCGGTTTTTTTATGTTATGTATAATAATTTTTGTATGATAACGGTTAAAATGAATGATAATTGGAAATACAAAATACGTGCCTATAGCTTCCATGATTTCCTCACTTACGTTTTCTCTCTCACTCTAAGAGGTCAGGTGTGGAAGGCGCAGTCCACTGGTTTATATGACGTCTGTGACCCTCCCAAACCCACAACGAACATTTATGTAAAGTATAACGATCTATGTAAGTATTAATAATTAAGGTGTGACTTAAAATGTCCCGTATATTTTTTTACTTCTCAAACCAATCTGGGATCCCTAACTCGAGTGCGTCCTCGCTTAGATGCTGCTTAGTAGGTGCTACGCAGAGAAAAAAACGAAATATTTTAACGGCCTACACGAGTTTCTTATCGAAAAACGCGACCCTGTATGTATAATATGCAGGTCTTAGCCTACCTGTCACAGGCACTTGACAAACTATACTCGTCACGCGCGCGCGAGTGTGAGTGCAACGTTTTTTGTGCGTACATGTGTGTGTGTGGGTGTGTGTGTGTGTATGTGTGTGTGTGTATGTGTGTGTGCAGCTCTCAAATAGATAAATCATTATGTTATACTGTCGAACGTTGACAATTTTTACAGATAACCCGAGTTGACATGCGTATAAGCTACAAACAATTACAGTTACAAGGATATCGTACCCCGACGTGTTTTATTCCACGTATTTTTTTCGTGACATTTACGCATATTATACGCGATGGGGTGTGTTCGCCTTACCGCGTCATCGCAGTAGGCATATAATTTAATTTATAGCCCGAACATCGTTTTTTTTTTCTGTTAAAAAAAGCCGTGATCACTCTAGCTATGGGTCGCGTGGGTAGTTTGACGGAGTGTCGACTACGCTTTGGGTGGGTCACTGGTTCGGAGGTTTATAAACGTATTGTTTAATATCTGAAAGCGACCGCGATAGATTCGAAAAAAACGATTCTGAGCGAGCTCTGCAGTTGTCTAGGTATATTATATACGTGCAGCCGGTAAATTGTTCGCGAGGATTTCAAAGTTCTATAATTAGCTCGAAAATTTTCAAAATCACTCGACGCTTGTATCAAGCCTGCGTCTTTCTTATTTGAACGATATGTATAAGTTTCGACTTTTTTCAATCATTATTTTGGATGTAATTGGACAAAATACTACATCGATATGTCTATCACCGGATTTGGTTATTTCGCCATTCTATCGTCGTTTTTAGCACCAACTCGGAAAATAATCAAAAATGCTTCGAATAAAATAAAATTTAAAGCCGAGATTCCGACTTTTATGCAGTACCTCCTACTCGACGTAACGATTAGAAGTGGAATTTGAATTTTTTATCACGTTTTGAATCGACTCATTCTACTAACTTTTGAAAAGAACTTGTAAAATTATTTATCGCCAAAAAAGAATAAAAAAATACAAAATAGTAACGAATCAAAATTATACTCGTTAAAACAGTCCGATATAAAACCTATCCACCATTATTATCTGCCTGATCAGTTTCACGCCGACGAATAATAGTGGCAGTGAATTTGAACTTATTAGCCGGATGACAAAGTCGCGGTAGATGGAATTTTTATTAGGTACTGAACGATACTGATTTTTCTTAACGAAAATTACGATTAGTATTCGTGGTTATTTTATTATTTTCAGTATTCTATATTGTTTTTCTACATTCGTAAAATATACTTACCTAGTTCATATGTTGTTAACTTAAAGCTAAAGTAAAATAAAAACAATCTTTTGAACATAAAAAGTACAAAATCACTGTTAACAATATACTTAATATCAAAAAGCCCATTCACACAAGTTACAACAGGCATCAAAAGATCTTTTTTTACTCTTATAAAAATTATAATCTTATAATCTTATAATATTACAGGTATATCTATAAATATTCTTTGAAGAAAATTGAAAATATGAATTATTACATACAATACATTTTTATTAAGTATGATAAGTAGATAGGTAATACCTAATATTAACCGTAAATTGTAACTGATCATGGTTATTGGTATTTATTTTAATGATATTTATTTATTGTTATAAATAATATTATTACAACGCTTTCTTTTATATTGATAAATAGTCATTCGTGTTCAATTGTTATTTTATTTCTTACAAGTTCTAACTAAAAAATATAATGTAACGCATTTATGTATAATTTGCCTCTACTTCTGTACCTATTTCAACTTGATGTTATATCTAATAATTCAATCACAAGTAATATTGTTCGCCGTTAGCCGTGCTTTGTTTAACACGAATTATTGTCGTTAAACAATAACTTTGATTCTGATAGAGACGAGCTATTGTACAATTCAGACGGCCGGTGTCTGCAAAACTAAACTTAAAAGCAATTATAACTAACTGTACTCAACTATAGTGAGCAGTAACTGCTATGACGACAGTTAAGATACCGAAAAACCAAAAACTGTTTGAAATAAATAATAAAACACACTGTTCTGTCGCGGCACAATCGCAGTTAAGATGTTCTTATCTTAACACGATGTTTCCATTATTACGGTGAACTTAATGAACGTTAATAAATGCAAACACACTTTTTCAGACTTAACTAATTACACGTCTTGCAACATTTGATTAGGTAGACAAAACGACAAGTAACATGAATAATTTATTTTTAAATGAGCTTCTATACGGCTGACTTAACAACAACGTCGGTAAATTAATGCAAATCGTTTACCGCTCAGCTACAAGTAGAACTGATTTTGTTAAACACATATAGGCAAGTCAATAAAGTGTAAAGTTATATGAATGTCTAAAGACCGAAACTGTACTCTAGGCTCTAGCCCAGTTAAGAGTATTAGCCTATTGTTTTTAATAATTTTAAACTTCATGTACACACCTAGACTCTTATACTGCTGCAGATTGATGGTGTTCAGAATCAAATACCTACAACTATTATCTGTTGATTCATTACCTACTATATAGTTGGACTCAAGAGAAAATTGTACTGAAACTATTCTGAAGTCCGACCCCAACATCAAAACTAAAACTAAACTTGGATAAAAATTAACTCGACGGCTCATATTTCAAATTTTTTTTTAATCTTTTCCTGGAAAAACAACGTTGAACGTTATTTATAATTTTACGAAATACTTACCTTAGTATAATACCTTATTTTTATACCATGTGTTAATATTGCTTAAAGCGATAATACAGGGAAAAAAAGATAAGCATAAGCAAGCACGGTTATCAGTTGTCGCTCGAACTAAGAACAGCCGTAACTCGTACGCCCTGACGTTCGGACTTCAATGTTTTCTAAGTCGAATAAACTTTCTTCTTTTTATTCAATTACAAAGTGTTGTTTATACATGCGACTTGCGAGCAAATTGTTTAACCAGTGTTTATCAACCATAATCATATAATATTATGGAAGTGCTTATTGTTTGAAAAACATTACATGTGCTGTACATACTATTAAAATACGAGTTATAGAGATGTTATGTGTAACCTTATTTCGATAGCTGTGACATAACAGTGTTCTAGTAAAAGGTATCAAAATGTACAAATTTTCATAAAGGAACAATTTAATAAAATCAATTATTTATGTACTATAAAATGTATAAAACTATAAACATTATAGTCGACAGTATTTAACATTGTGAATTAAGCGTGAATATACTGGTTGATATTAGTAGAAAATGTCATCCAATTTTACTAGATAGATGATAATAATTAGTATGTTATATATTTTAACATACTTTACAATATAGGTAAAGTACACATATTCATGAACTGTGATAATACATATAATTATAATACTTACGAAATATATTTTGTACAATTCGTAAAATTAAAATTCACGTTTTATCAACATTATAACAGATATAACGTACATTTAAACATTTTGTCTATAAATCGCGTATCCATATACCTAATATTTTAAACAAACGACATTTCAAACGGATTTTTTAGAGTAAATTTTGGCACACGACATGTTTTGTTAAACACTTACCTATGTAAAATATAGGAATGTGATAATGTATACACTTACATAAAAACTAGTTGACAAATAATTAATAACAGTGAATATTATTATAAATTATTATTATAATAAATTCTAGTAAAATAAAAACGATATAACGAATCGTAGATTGTAATCAAGTAAAAAAAAAATCATACGTTCAGACGCGCACACTCGACAGTCAGGTAATTTGTTAAAGTATTGATTCGGTATTCTTATAATATTTACTATTAGAACACACGCGGTTCCTCGACTATTTTTCGACGCGAGTAATTTTAGCACACATTTCAGAAAAATTAACACAAAAAAAAAAATACAACTAAATTTTTCTATAACATAAAATTTAAAATAGAGAATAAAATAGGTACCGTTGCGACCCCGGCATAACAGAAATTTACTCGTATGTGTGTAAAAACAAAATTGAAGCAGCGATTTAAAAAGTGTACCATATGCTTGTGAAGTTTTTTAAGCTAAAGCCATTATGCACGCGAATTCGTGCAACAAGAGTGAACGCCAAAAGAGCGGGGCTAAAAGACATTGTTTTAAACGAAACGATAAGACATTGGAAGTATTTGAACTGAATTCTGTGTTGACAGTACAAATAATTAGGCCATATATAGGGCCGATAGGTGTTTTGTGTATAGTAGTACCTATTAAGTTAACAGTTTTCAAAACGGTTTATAACCGAGGGAAATCAATGAAAACTACATACTGTGCACTCTAATACGTCTTAAAAGTACCGTAATATCATATTGGCAGACTTTAGGAGCGCGTTGTGCGGCATAACGAATAGCAGCAACTATACGAATAATTTTAAAATTCAACGGTCAAAACTGCAGACTAGATTACGTTACTGTGAAATAAATCGTACTAATGTACATTTTATCTTGCGAGATGCATATCTGTACGCGTTATAAAAAAATCAATAAAATAAGAGCGACGGTTTTTATTAAAACGAGAAAATGTGTGTCGGAAAACGGCGCGTTATGATCGTATAGGAGGGCCGCGCGAGCAGAGATTTCGAAATAATAGAAAAAAAAAAAAAAATGAAAAAAAGGAAAGTTCGCGCGCCCCTCTAACAGCTGTAATTGGAATACAGATACGGGCAGTACTTGATGGTGTGCGCGTTGTCGCCGGTGGCGCTACAGTGCTTGCACTTGAGCGCCCTCAGCTTGGGACACGTGGTGCACGTCGAGTTCCGGACGAGGTGGCCGCCGTACACCTCGGGCGGCTCGCGGTTCTTGTAGCAGAACGTGCAGTAGTGCTCCACCAGCTTCTTGGCCGTATTGGTGTCCGTGTCCAACCAGCAGTAGAGGCGCGGCGGCGAACGGTCGGCCGCCGTCGACGAAGACGACGACGACGACGACGACGACGACAACCGCGACGAGACGGGCTGCGGCCGCTGAACGCTGCTGCAGGCGTCCCAAAAGTAGTACCGACTCGGCGTGCCGTCACCGGCGGAGGAGCCGCTGTTGTTTTTGCCGCTGTTGCTGCCGATGCTGCTGTTGTTGTTGCCACCGCTTACGATGCTGTTGCAGGGCGACGCGCCGTACGCCGGTTCGTGGAACGCGTGCTGCGACGAAGAAGAGGAAGAGGACGAGGACGGCTGCTGCAGCGGCGACGACCGGTGGAACGCGGCCGTCAACGGATTGCGGTTGAGCGTGGACGTGTTGTTCCAAGGGTAGGGTCCGTGACTGAGGTCCGACAACGCCTAAAACGTCAACACGTTGGCAGTCACAAAGTATGAAGGCTTTGAGGTGTAGTACAATTTTATTGCCGGCCGTGTTAATAATACGAGAGCAGTGGTGACCGATTTAGTAATACGATAATAACCCGCAATCGGGATCCGTTTTTCGGGGAGCCAGTGACAATAGCCGACAAGCAGTGGCGTAAGACAGGTCAATTTAATCGGGACACGAACAATAATGTCCACCGCCCTCACGTCGAAACTATAGATTTTTTTCTTACACACTGACCGAATCACAGTTTCGCAGTTATTATAAATCATTTAATACGAAAATCGCGATTATCAGTCGTGAGTCAATAACACTCGACGATTGGCAAAATTGTTAAAATTCTTTATTTAGCCCCCCATCCCTCTGATCGCAGCGCTGACGATAAAAATATGACGGAGGGCCGTATAGCCATGAAGCCGTAGGTGGAGGCCATAGGGGGCGCGATTCCTCTCCTAAATACAACATTGTCGACCCACTCCTAAAGACTCTGATCGACAGTTTACCTGTAAACGACTTTAAGAGTAATTAATGGAAAATGTTCCGGTTTTTAAAGTCGATACCTCTAATGAAAGGTCTACGAACTTTGATCGTACCATGAGGGGTCTCGAATCTTAATTGAAAAAGTTACAGTGAAACTGAGGAGAAACGTTATTTGCGGCAAACGCGTTTTTGACATATCGATTTAGTTTATTGGCCATGACGTCCGAAAAAATGTCCGAAACAAATCGAAACTTTTACATTCAAATAGGTATATGATACTTTCAAAAGTCTTAAGCGATATTAAAAATTCTTCAGCCAAGTAGAGAACTTTGAAATTCTTGAAAAATGTACCAGAACGTATACTAGACGACTGAGCTCGCTCAGAATCATATATTTTCGAAGGCAATGATTTATCATCAGATATTAAATAATGA
>CM029359.1:36914900-36925711 GCA_017140985.1 Hormaphis cornu
TGATCGTGAAATACGCTCGTGGTTCACGTCTTGTGTAAACCTACCTTTATAGATATAAGGTCTAAGCGTGTTTCGGCGAATTTAATTTTAGTAAACTCAATCAGTAGGTGTTTTTGCGAGATTGTTTGGTGCAACTGTTTGCTGCGATGCTGCACGTCGAATGCGCTTTCCGACAACCTGGTTTTCAGTGAACGTGTGAGGACGTGTTTACCGGTGTCTCGATCAATGATAAGAAGTTTTAAAAAAAAATAAAAAACGTTATCAGTTTGTTACCTCTTATCAGTTATCAGTAAACATTTTCCATTTTCCATTTCCATTTTCCAACACTTTTTGCGATTTTGGCGAACTATCACGTTGGTGGCAAACAACGGCAAACTGTTTACTGTAAAAATTATAATATAAAATAAAATTAATCGCAGTAAGTTATCAAAACAATCCGGAATCTCGAAAGTCGAACCGCAACTTCTCAAATTTTATTTTGTTTATTGATAAATTATACTTACTAATCTGTTGAATAATTAAGTATTTGTAAATTATAGTTGGCATTGCTATTTATTGTGTACGCTGTGTAGTTCGAAACACACCTATCTAACTTAATATTAAGTATCAAACGTTCATGGTGCCGTTGTTCCCCCTAGACATAAAGTAAAACTGTAATTTATTTTATTATTTCTACTCCAAGTGTCTTATTTGAGATTTCTTTCAATTTCACCTATCGTAAGTAATAATTTTAATATAGTATAGGTATTTTTTTTTTCTACAAATCGTACCAATAGGCATTATCCATTAATATTATTATTATTATCCATTTTACTCACTTTATCTCAAGTATGTGCAAAGATTACAGCAAACGTCGTAGTATTAATATAACGCGTCCTAATCTACTCGTTTTTAATCATTTGGCATGTAAATTGTTGTTATATTTCTAAATCACCCGTAACATTCATAGTTGAGTTCATGGTAAATGTCGATCGACTGTAGATAGCTGTTTCATTAAATTAAATTTTAAAACCATAATTTCTGTTGTAGAAGAAACTTCTGTTATTTTTTTTTTTCGACGGTACCTATATTGTACGTAATTTCAACATTTCATTTGTTCTGTTCACTATCTAGTATCTTGCAATAACTACTCACTCAATGTACATGACTTTTTGCTTAACATACTTATTACAGGTACTTTCATACCGGTACTTATAAAATATGATATATCATAAAATTAATGTTTTATAACTAGATTCAACACAATTGACATGGGAGGTAAATTTAAATTCGCCATCGACCGAGGAGGTACATTTACCGATATCTATGCTAAATGTCCTAGTGGAGAAGTTCGGGTCATGAAGCTGTTGTCTGTCGATCCTACCAATTATTCTGACGCTCCACGTGAAGGCATACGTAGAATCCTAGAAACGGTAAACAACTAACAAAAACGATGTTTATCTTAGTTAATTACACTAATTTTTCTAGGAAACTGGCAAAAGCATGCCACCGAGTGAGCCGATTGATAGCAATTACATAGAATGGATTCGAATGGGAACAACTGTAGCAACAAACGCCCTTCTAGAACGAAAAGGCGAACGTATGGCTCTATTGATCACTCGTGGTTTCAAGGATTTATTATACATTGGAAACCAGGCTCGACCTAAAATATTTGACTTGGTAAATTTCCTACAGTTTCACTAATGTACCATTAAAGTTCATATATTTTTTATTAGAGCAGGGCATGAAATTTCAGTTCAAAAGGTACTAGCCAGACTAAAATTGTTACTCGCCACTACTATTTTACATTTATGAAAATATGAACTATTTTATAAATTTTTACTCGCCAATGGCGAGCTGGCGAGTGGAAATTTCGCGCCCTGTATTAGAGTAAACATTGTTTAATGTATTTGTATTGTTTAGTTGTTTAATTAAAATTGTAATATTTTTAAGGAAATTGTTACGCCGGATGTTCTTTATGAAGAAGTTATAGAAGTAGATTGCCGAGTGATTAATTTAAATTGTGAAAAATGTGACCAGATAACATCCATTTGGAGTGATAAATCAATTGTTCGTGGTGTTACTGGCGAAGATATTTTAGTTTTAAAAGAAATTGATGAAATAACTCTAAAAAATGATTTGTTGTCATTAAAAGCCAAAGGAATTAATAGTATTGCTGTTGCTTTAATGCATTCTTACACGTATGTATTATTAAAATATCAAATAATTGGCTTTCAGTTTACTTAAAATTTGTATTCAATTATTTTACCAGTAATGAATATTACAATATTCGTGGTTATTCGTGGTACCGAGTAAATTTTTATCTTGAAAATTATTTAATAACACTTATAACTGCTAATTTTAATTTCAACTCGAATAATTTAACTACTCATTTTAATAACTAAACATACATTAAACTTGAGTTAGCTAGCCCACACTTCTATAACTAGCTACATTAAGTAACTTTCTAGTACTTATCTAAAAAAAAAAAAAATTGTTTAAATGATGAATTACTATGTAATAAGTACTTAATTTTGATTTGTTATTGCCATTTCATTATTTGCTTTTTTTACTGTTGTACAATACTGTACAGTGTATACTTAAAATTATATATTTTGATGTAGCTATATCGAACATGAGCTTGCTGTTGGAAAAATAGCCAAAGAAATAGGTTTTGAACATGTATCGTTATCTCATGAAGTAATGCCTATGGTGAAAATTGTTCCTCGAGGATTTACAGCTTGCGCAGATGCATATCTAACACCTCATATAAAAAAATATGTCAAAGTAAATCTTTAACATTGCCTATTGACATTATTTTTATTTTATTCAACACATTTACCATGGTATTAAAACATTTAATTTAGGGGTTTGCTTCAGGATTTAAAAATAATTTGAAAGATGTTAATATTTTATTTATGCAAAGTGATGGTGGATTAACACCAATGAATAGGTTGGTAAAAATATTTAGTTAGTTGTTGATTTTTTCCGTTAAATTAATGACCAATAATTTCCAAACATTGTTTAGTTTTAATGGTTCGAGAGCTGTTTTATCTGGACCAGCTGGCGGTGTTGTTGGGTACACAGCTACTACTCCTTATAAGCCGGTTATAGGCTTTGACATGGGTGGTACATCAACCGATGTTAGTCGTTACGATGGGACATTTGAACATGTTTTTGAATCAGTAACTGCTGGTGTCACAATTCAAGCTCCTCAAGTAAATACTGCTTGTTTTGAAATACAATTTAATTTATTTTACTGGTTTCCTCTGGAATTTAAATTTTTTTAGTTGGATATAAATACGGTTGCAGCTGGCGGTGGAAGCAGATTATTTTTTAGATCTGGTTTGTTTGTTGTTGGGCCTGAGAGTGCTGGTGCTCACCCTGGCCCTACATGTTACCGGAAAGGTGGACCATTAACCGTGACCGATGCAAATTTAGTTCTTGGTAGATTGTTACCTGAATATTTCCCTTCGATATTTGGTCCCACTGAAAATATGCCATTAGACAAAGTAGCGTCTTTAAAAGAATTCGATGTTCTAACTGCTGAAGTATGCACAACAGTCAACTCTACGATTGAAACGATATTGAATATATTATATGTTTATGTAGATCAATACATTTTTAAAACACCAATCTCAATGTTCAAACCCTATGACTATTGAAGAAGTTGCAATGGGATTTATAAGAGTTGCAAATGAATCAATGTGCCGTCCAATTAGGGCGCTAACTCAGGTGAGTTTCAATTCAATAATAATATAGTTTATAGATCAAACAACTAAATATTAGTTGTATGATCAATGACTGTATTTGAACTCATTTGTAGGCTAGAGGGTATGATACAAGGCAGCATACACTGGCATGTTTCGGAGGAGCTGGTGGACAGCATGCTTGTGCCATTGCTCGTTCTTTAGGAATTGGTCGAGTTGTTGTTCATAAATATGCTGGTATTTTATCTGCTTATGGTATGGCATGCGCTGATGTTGTACATGAAGTTCAAGAACCTTGCGCTTTAACCTATGATGCTGGTAAGTAGGAAATATTATACGTTGGCATACTGTGACCATGATATATGAATACAACTAGTTGTCTCTAAAAGAACTGTTTTCGTGCATCTTATTGAATTAACTGGCTTCAGGTTTGTTTTTATACCGGTAACAGTTAGTCTGCATTTTAATACATTTAGTATGCATATGTTTAAAATTTAATAATTAGATAACTTGTTGCTTGTTTTTTTTTTTTTTTCTTAGACAACTTTCCTTATTTATGTGAACGAATCACTGTGTTGAGGACTAAATGTATTGATGAGCTTAAACTACAAGGATTTTCAGATGATCAGTTGCACACTGAACCATTTTTACACTTGCGTTATGACGGTACAGATTGCGCTCTTATGTGTTTTGCCAATAATGATAGAAATTCTACCTCAGTTCTTGGGGATTTTTTAAGTGGATTTCTTTCTAAGTAATAACATACCTTAGTTATACACAATATTATTTATTGAACAAACGCTTTATTTTTTTTGCAGATACCAAAATGAATTTGGATTTACATTGTCTGGGCGTAAAATATATGTAGATGACATTCGTGTTAGAGGTATAGGTAAAACATTGTTAAATACTGATGATGAAACTATAGCATGTAATAAAGACAACCTCCCACAAATTGAATCGGTAGTTATAATAACTTATTTATCGTACATTATACGTACAAATATACATTTTGATTTTAATTTTGATCACTTATGTTTTAAATTTTAGATGAAAAAAATTTATTTTGAAGACGTGGGCTATGTTGACTGTAATATTTATTTATTTAGTAAATTATCTAAAGGGCAGTCTATCTCTGGTCCATCAATAATAATGGATAAATTAAGTACAATACTTATTGAGCCTAAATGTGAAGCTATAATTAGTAAAACTGGCGATATTGGTATGTATTTTTTTTAAACACATTTTTATTTTTTATTGATTTGAAAATCATCAACATTTTTTTTTTTTAGAAATTAAAGTTAACTGTGATCATTTAAGTAAAATTGGTGTTGAACTTGAACCTATACAATTGAGTATTTTTTCTCATCGATTTATGAGTATTGCCGAACAAATGGGAAGGTAACAAAATAATTTTGTTTGTTCTTATTTGTACATTTAATTGTAAAAACTGATTTAATTTAATATTATGTGGCAAAATTGCCACTGATTAGCACAATTAAATTGTAAAATACAATTTATACAAAATAACTAAAACGTGTAAGAAGGCGCGTTATTGACTTGTATTATAATTATGTCAGTATTTTGCATAAACATAATATGAATAAACTTGAACAGTGGTATTATATTATGCACTTTAACACGTAGACTGCGTACCTTTTTGTAGTTTTCAAGCAGTGTTTATCGCGTACATATCTTTTAATAAATAACAGAAAAATACTGCTCTTCTATGGGCCCGAATGGTGTATCAATACATATTTTACAATATTATTTCATTATTGCTTGATAATTATCTAATTCAATTCAGCAATGCGTTTTGAATTCTAAACCATTTACTTTAAATGTATATTGAACGCCAAATGGCATTGAATACGTTGTCAAACAGTCCTCATTGGCATTGGTACGCAGTCAACGTGTTAATACAAAAAAAATTTTTTACCTATATATTTTGTGCGTTGCTTTGTAGAATTCTTCAGAGAACATCAATATCAACCAATATCAAGGAGCGTTTAGATTTCTCTTGTGCTTTATTTGGTCCCGATGGTGGGTTGGTATCAAACGCACCTCATATTCCTGTGCATTTAGGTGCCATGCAAGAAGCTGTTCAGTATCAAGTAATTAGTAAAACCGTTAATTTATCAATAGTCTAAAGCATTATATATTTTGTATTTAAATGTATTAGATAAGATCAGTGGGTAATGAGATCAAAGAAGGTGATGTGATTCTCAGCAATCATCCAAAAGCTGGAGGTTCTCATTTGCCAGATCTGACAGTTATAACACCAGTATTTTATTCGTGTGTATTATTTTGTTACAACCTTTGTTTATTTTTATTCAACGTATTGTTATTTTACCATTTAGTGGACAGTTAAAACCAGTTTTTTATGCTGCAAGCCGAGGTCATCATGCAGACATTGGAGGTATAACACCGGGATCAATGCCACCACATTCTAAATCGCTGTCAGAAGAAGGAGCTCAGTTTAAAAGTTTCTTTTTAGTTCGAGAAGGACGTTTCTGTGAGAAGGAAGTCACTGATGCTCTTATGGCACCTGCATCCTTTCCTGGTTCATCTGGTACTAGAAATCTAAAAGATAATTTATCAGATTTAAAAGCGCAAATTGCTGCTAATCAAAAAGTAATTGCCGTTATCTTTTGTAAAATTACTAATAACAATAACTAACAACTTCACTTATTGAGAATTGTGTGTCTAAACATAGGGTATTTACTTGGTTACTGAACTTATCAACTCATATGGACTGGAGGTGGTCCAAGCATACATGGACCACATACAAAAGAATGCCGAACTTGCTGTTAGAGACATGTTGAAAAACATTGCCAACACTTGCTCATTAAATTGTGGGCTAGAACCATTGCAATCTATTGATTATTTGGATGATGGTTCTATGATAAAACTTTCAGTCCTAATAAATATGGAAGATGGGGAAGCTGTGTTTGATTTTAGGTGATAAATTGTTTTCCTTAAATCTTTTGTTCTTTCAATTTATATTATTTTATTCTCTAGCGGAACTAGTTATGAAGTTTGGGGCAACTGTAATGCACCAAAAGCTATAACACTATCTGCGTTAATATATTGTTTGAGAAGTATGATTGGATATGATATACCATTGAATCAAGTAATTTTAACTAGTAAATTCTTTAATTTTGATGTTAATATGTTGTATTAATTTTCTATTTGTATTTTAGGGTTGTTTAAAACCAATCAAAGTAATAGTACCATCTGGAACTATTCTTGATCCTTCAGAAAATGCTGCTGTTGTTGGAGGCAATGTTCTAACTTCTCAACGTATTGTAGACGTAGTGTTAAAAGCGTTTGCGGCTTCGGCTGATAGCCAAGGTTGCATGAACAACATTACTTTTGGCCAAAATGATTGGGGCTATTATGAAACAGTAGCTGGTGGCGCTGGAGCCGTAAGTCCTAGAAGTGAACATTATAAATTTCCCAAGTATCATATGATTTAAGTTTTACTTTGTAGGGTCCTACGTGGAATGGCCGTAGTGGAGTTCATACCCATATGACAAATACTCGCATAACAGATCCAGAAATACTTGAGAAACGCTATCCAGTATTTTTAACCACATTTACATTGCGTGAAAATTCTGGTGGTAATGGCAAACATTGTGGTGGGAATGGAGTTGTGAGAGAACTACAATTTAGATCTCCGGTGACTTTATCAATACTAACTGAGAGACGATCATTTTCTCCCAATGGAATTAAAGGTACAGTAAACTATTATGCTAGATATAATTAAAAAAATCCATATGTGGATGGCATAATATTTGATTACAACTAATATATAAAAAATAAATATCATTAACATTTTCCTTATCGTTACCCATTTCAATATATTTATAGTTTAATTTCTGTGTTCTAATTTGTTTTTAAACAAAATAAATTAAATTTCAGGTGGTACAAATGGCCAAAAAGGTGAAAATATATTGATTAAATCAGATGGTAGAAAAATTAGACTTGGCGCTAAAACTGCAGTTGACATTAATCCTGGTGTAAGTGCTGATGTTTCTGTTTAACTAATAGCGCGTATTATGGCAAATATTATGATGTAATATAATACGTATATTTTAGGATACATTTTTACTGTTGACTCCTGGAGGTGGTGGATATGGGTCGTTGTCAGATAGAAATACCACTGTGGAGACTGCGACAAAATCTTCTTGTTCGACATTAGAACGAGGTTCAGTGTATAGTTACCGAATGCTTCAAGAGTCAGTTTGATACAAAACTTGACCTTAAACAATGGTCTAAATATGTTTTTAATTGAAAATTTTATGAGTTTTTGATATTAAATGCTATTATATTTTTATTATTAATTGTTACCGTAATTTATTTTTATCTGAAGTTTATTATTGAAAGATGAATTTGCAATTTTGACAATAACTAGTATAGTTGTGCGACAAAAAATGTTGATGATCAAAAGTTATCTGTGATAAAACCTGATATATAATTAAATCGCTTATTAAAAACATTTAGTTATAGTATTTATTTATATTTTTGTTTCCATCAAAAGTTTTTTCTCAGTTATATATTGCAATCTATACTATTAAATACAATAAATTTTATTATTTTTATGGTACTTTTAAAAAACTATGCTGACTGCTATTTATTCGAGTGCTAAATAAGCTAGTAATAAAAAATACACACGTTTCAAAATCAATGTCAACAGTACTGCACACAAATAATAATTGTATGCAATTGAAATTCTTTGAATAAAAGTTATCGTATAAACATTCTTCTACCTTCAAAATACCTCTTACCATAATTGATAAGAATGCAAGTAGAATTCACTCTTTAAATTTACAAATAAACAACAGTCGTAACTGAAAATTTTAAAAATAAATTTTACATATATATATGTGTACGTATGTATATTATAGACATATTATGCAGTATTCTCTGCTTCTACTCGGTTCTCTCAAATTTAGAATGTTTTATTTAAAATTTAAATTAACGGTTCAACATAGAAAAATATCATCTAAGACGAATTTGTAAATGGAAACTTTCTTTACATTTTATTGTTGCTACCTACTTATAAATTAAGTGGATTTCATTTTATTGATTAAAAAGTCACGAAATAATTTTTATTTTATGAAATAATAATCGTTTTAAAATTAAAACTTTAAGCAATAAATATCAATATATCTAAATATTTTTTTACATGACGTGCGTGTTACTCTTAATATTTTTTCTTTGCTCGATGTATTTGTCTTAGCAATTATTTTCTTTTGTCGTTCACACTACACCGTATTATCTAAACTAGATTCTTATTTATTTACGAGTGAGGAATCTGTTTATGGTTCAACTATGTACGTTAGGTTTTTCGTTGATGTTTACTTCTAAAAACCATTTTTTTTTTTTTTACACATCTTATGTTATTTAACCAAAATCACTTTGCAGTAGTTATAGAAAAGAGATTAAATCTGTTTATTTTATTATTATTTCTCTGTATGGATTAAATCTGCCTGTAGTTGTGCTTCTAATTGAATGTTATCGGTAGGTATTTTTTATCCAAGGTTGATTTACCGAGTAAAATTTAAAATCTGGGACACATTATCACTGTGTTCGAAACGCTTGGTGAAAATCGGTAGCATTGATTAAGTAATTAATAAATAATATCAATACGTAATCAACGCCGGTAAGTATTGTCCCGGCAAAACTGGGACGTATGACGACTATTCATACATAGATATAATTTAAAATTGTATGAATAGTCAAAGCAACTACAAACAATATTGTTGACAATTAGAATATACATTTTTTAAACAGTGTAATTTACAATGCAGTTGTTTCTCTTGTCTATGTGCAAAACACTGTGTAAACAATGTAAAACACTTAAAAAATAACTTTGGCGCAGTACAATTTCATACTGTCATGCATTAATGACATCATGAATTATACGTTCAAATTTCGGATCGGAAATGCCGTAGTAAAATTATTAGTTTAGTGGTTCACATATTTATAAAAAATAAATAAATAAAAACATTAATAATTTAAAAATAAAAACCGTCTACATTTTTTCTTATTAAATTATTAGTGTTTTTATTTATTTATTTTTTATAAATAAGTGAACCACTAAAAATTGGTGACCTCGACAAAAGAAAAATGTAGACGGTTTTTATTTTTTAAAAACTGAAAATTTTATAAAATATTATGTTGATGCACTACGTGTGCTTTACCGGCTCACTAATCGACTAACTGATAGCTGTTAGATAGCTAACCGAGAACTGACTCCAGTAATCTCTTTTCTATGACTGACTCTCTTTACGGTTGCATCGCGCCGTTTTATATTATATAGATGTTCTAGAACATTCTCTCACGGAGCGATCGAGAACATTCGCGCGTATATGCCTTTTGTGTTGCCTACCCGTCGCGAAGGTTCTCGATCGTTCCATAGTCACTACAATTAGTACGAAAAGTATTTAGTTTGTTAGCTTAGTTTTAGTATTATTTTTTAAAAAATAGTTAGTATTTTTAATTTTGTCTCTACACAAGACATCTATACCGAGATGTTTCGCTTATTGTTTTGCAGTTGTGTTATGTAACTGTATGTTACGCAACTTGTGCTAACTTGCCAATCAGCTGCGTAGTAATATATAGTGTACATCTGATAAGACGTAATAACGTTTACGCGTGAAAAATAAAGAATTATTACTTTGAAATTTAAATTCATTTACCTGAATGTCGATTACATTAGTATTTGCAGAGTACAAATGTCAGAATACGGACGTAACAGTCAGTCGTCGGTATTAGTAATAGATAATTATATATTATAGGTACAGTGTATAAAAAAGTTGTTCGTCGGACCCATTGTTCGCGAATCGGTTGTTGTAGCGATCTATAGTAGCCGTGTTTATTACGTGTGCCAGGCGTGTCACTTGCTACTGCTGCTCCGTCTATTTGCTCATTGTAAGTATTTCTGCGTTCGTTTATATTATATAGACAGGTGCTGACAATACGCAAAAATAGGGGTGGATGATATTTAGGGACTAAGTCTCTCAAAAAAAATATCAACGGCCCTTCCGAAATTGAGCACGGCGAGAAAACTACGCTCCAATAACGCTTTGTTAAGTCGGTTGGATAACACTATTA